>KE156389.1:10770-106415 GCA_000411055.1 Leavenworthia alabamica
TATATTATTTATATTTTTTTCTTTTTCATATAATTTTTTAAACAGAGGAATATATTGCAATAGTGTTTTAATATTTTCTCAAGTTTAGCTCACGTTGATGTCCACCAAACTAATTAATGCCATCCATTAATTATAAAGCAAATTGTTTTTTTTCTTTTGAATAAAGATAGTAGTATATTGTATTGTTTTATTTGTCAACAATAATATTTTATTTCTTTATGTGCTAATATAAATGACTAAACATATGATATATATATATATATATATTAAACATATTATATATAATACAAAGGAATAGATATCTTTCGAGGCTTGGTCTACTCTTTTGTTTGAATAATTTACAAAATGGAAGTAATCATGAATCATAATTGTTTAAAATGTATAATATAAAGTGAGACCATAAAGCATTGACTCGTTGCCATTAACACATAATTTATCAGATAAGGAGCTATTTAGTAGTAATTCTATGTCTATTTCACTAAAATTTATAATTTGTCTATTTGTTATACGAATAAATAAAATATTATCCCATTAAAAATAGAATATGATAACTAGAAACTGACATGTTCTCCAAACATTTGTAAACAACTAATAGCTTCTCATAAGTGATGATGAACTTGAGAACGATCTAAACGATTGTAACATGTTAAAACTATATATTGTTTGTTCTGACTCCAAAAATATCAACATGATTAAAATGGTACGATGATAAATGACGATGGTATCTTACATATATTCTATAACATGAAGTTACGTCACAATGTCATAATTTCAATGTGAAAACATATATATAAACATAAGCAATAAAATACATACACAAGTTTGGTTAGCATATTATGTGATATGTCTGTCGTGTCTCGTACTCAAAATAAGTATGTCAAATGATTGCAACGTACTAACGATATAACACGAGTTCGGTAGAAAACAATGTGTTTAGGTAATTATGGACCATGAGGTTAATAATAAGACCATGAACTAATGGAAACGGCCCAATGTAATTAATCTCCATCGCTCTGTTTCTTTCATTCTTTGCTCGAGTCTCGAGTACTCGAACCTATCATTATATCAAGCGTTGCACAACTTGCACGATAATGCGCGTTTGAATGCTAACCACACTTTAACCGGTGGGATATGGTAGTATGTTAGATGAACCGGATTGGTCCAAAAGTCACGTGTTTCGCTTTTATTGGTCAATAATGCTTAGCTGTTTGCAACTCTGCTTTTAAAGCCCATAGTAAAGTTAGATTCTCTTTAAATTCTTATTGGATTGTTTTTTCTAATTAGTTCATATAGAACTGTGCACAGCAGACGAATATATAGCATGAGTACGATTTCTTCATTTTTCAAATGTTTATTTTACTTCATTTAATTCTCCCATTTTTATAGTATTAATTACTACGAGCAACTTTTTAAAAAATTAATCCGACATTAAAATTTCAGTTTCATCCTCAAGAAAATGATCAGTTTAATATATTCCCAATTGACATAAACTTTTAATATATTTTGTCTACAAGTATGATGTAATGAAGTAAGCGATTATGCATCATTGTAATTGTCATACTAATACGTGTATATGACGTCATAGAGACATGTTCATGAATCATGGCCAAATTGTTTTTATTTTATATTTAAGTTTCTTTATTAATATTTTCTTGACCATAATTTATAATGCGGTCACATGCAAATCTTAACTTCATCTAAAAGAAATATACAATAGTTGTCTTTTTTATTAACCATGCTAAGATTATAATATGAGATTATGAAATCAATAAGATTATAATAACACACTTATTTACTATTGAGTCATTAACAAACTAATCTTCTAACAACCACAAGTTATATCTTAAATATTTACATATATAATAAATAAATGTACAATAATCTACCTAACATTCTTCTAATACCTTTTATGTACAATAATACCCTCCAACAAAGCTTAAAATACCAAACTTACCCCCAAACCAAATCCATTACCAGCTCCCTATCTGCTCCAAATACACCATTTCAACCGTGTGGGTTATTAACAAACACGATTGAATTGGTATATATGGACCGGTTAGTTACCCGGTTTAACCTCCTTAAAAATATGATTTGATCAAACCCAATTGGTATAGATTTCTCTTTACTAGACTCCCAAGTGAAACCAACACTGTCGCTCCTCCATGATCTTGTGGTTCTTTTTGTTGTTCCTTCTCAAACTCTTCTCGACAAGTTGGGAATGGTTCTTTAACACTTAAAGCATCGATACCGATCTTTTCTCGAATCGATTTGATTATCTCCGGATCTATTAGGTTACCATTAGCATCTGTTACATAGAAAACATTCCTAGCTATACCTTCTACAGTCGATATCTCAGCTCTAGCAATGTTTAAACCATTCTCCCTCATTACTCGTGTTACTTCCGCTAATAATCCCGGTCTATCTTCGGTACATAGCTCCAATCTCACACCCTACATAAAAAGTAACAAAATCAGCTACTAAACCAAATTGGTTTAAGTTAACCAAGTGAGAGTTGTTCATAGTTTCCAACCTTAATCGTTCTTCTTTCAATAGCAGCTTGTAGACATTGCATCAAACGTTGTCTTTCCGGTTCTGAACTAACCGGGTTCCCATCAATACGTCTTAAATAGAATTCCAAAAACGCGGTTTCTCCAACCGTTCGAATCGCGGCGTGGAACACAATATAATCCATATCAGTCAATGTACAAACAACATCAAACAAAAGCTTCATTCGATCTTTACACTGTAAATTCACAACAGTGTAACCACGTTTTGGAAGATTTTGAACCGAAACAATCGGAGATTTGTCGGAATCAAACTTCTTCTCGTAGTCACGGTCCATAAACATTCTCTGATGTAACCTTCTCTCCATATGTGTATTGCCACCATACTTAACGCATGTTCTCGTGTCGTTTTGATAACCATCATCTGCTTTTAGTAAATTACGTAATTGTCCTTCTATTCTTTCGACTCGATCGGAATCTCCGTCGATTGGAGTACCGGAGTTACCGTCTTTAACATAAATCATCGACGCAATTCTGCCGTTATGTGTCCATGCCTTAGCCTCAACAACATCACATTGAAGATCAGCTAGAACCGCGAAAACCTCTGAGAGTAAACCAACTCTGTCTGTTCCGGTTAACTCTAAAGCGGTTAAACCGGTGTACCCTTCCGTTTTACAGTAATAAGACGTTTCTATTGACTGTAAAATATTTAAACACGACCGTTAAAATTTCTGATAAATATAATTAGTGTTGTTAATGATCAATTAAATTTACCTTCTCAATGTAACGGATTAGGTTCTTGTCAGTTAATTTATTTCCGTTAAGATCGGTCACATGAAAAACTGAAACAAGCCAAAAAAACTAAATATTATTAAATCCTTAATTAGAATAATTAACGTTAGATTAGTGATAATTACCATCCATATTCCATTTTCCGTCAGAGGAAATGTAAGCTTTTTTGATCCAGAGATTCATATCGGTGAGAAGCTGAACAGATTCAAGTAATATACCTGGACTTCTTGCACTATCAATCTATAAAAAATTATTAAAAATTAGATTAGAATTAAAGGAAAGGGAAGATACGAAGAAACAAAGGAAGGTTGCGTGAGGGTAAAACCAACCTTGACGACAGTTGAATTAGGGCAAACACCATTGTCAATCACGACCCTGCAAGTGACCAAAAAGACAGTGACTTTTAAACTCACTGTTGTGTATGAATCAAACAACCACATATTTAAAAATCTATTGAATTTGTCAATAATTTGACTTGTGATTTTGCTGTTTATTATACTATTCGATGACGGTAAAGCCAGGAAAAGACCAAACCTTTCCACACAATCAGGAGATTTGTTTTTTCTTAATTCCATCAAATTTCTTCAAAAGCTTAATTGTTTCAGCAAACACATCATTATGATAATTGGATAAATTTAAAACGACCAAAAACAATGGATTATATATGTTAAGTTCTGAACGATTCCCAGGAAAAAAAACAAAGAAGAGGTTAATATATGGGAAGAAGATTTTTTTTTTTTTTTTCTGGTATTAATAAAAAGATGATAAGTTTCTATATCCAAATTCTATAAAATAAAAAAGAGTTTTAAGATTTTTTATTTTTTAAAAATACCTGGGCATGTTCATCCTTACAACGAGCTTCTCATATTCATTAGAACAATCAGATAATTCCATCTTTTTTATTTCTTCTTCAATTCTTCTTCTTGTTCCTTGTTCGAGACAATAATATAACCTTCAAAACACCCTTTTTAATCTTTCTTCTTCTTTTTCTTCAGATGTTACAAAACTTATCATAAAAACAAAACCAGAACAAATCATATGCTTCTTCAACAGAGTCTCTCTTTTTTCTCTATATAACCACTCGCTCTTTCTCTCTCTTTTTTCCTGGGGTATTAGTTACTTTCAAGTCTGTCTTTAGAATTTAATAGGATAAGAAATAAATGGTAATACCCTATTAAATATACAATATTATTTATAATTAAAATATTAACAAGGCGTTAGGACCGGCTCTAGAAAAAAACATTAAAACAGATGCTGACCTGTTCCTGCTTAGAATACTCTAGGGGCTCCCATTGGAAAAATAACTCTAAAGTCTAAACCATTAGAATTTTCAAAACTAATCAATCTTATTAGACTTTCCGTTCTTGTCTCCTTTTCACCCTTCTCCTCTCATTTTTTTCCGTTTGTTTTATTTTAATAAGTAACAATTAGATGAAAAAAAATAATTATAATGATTCGGCAGCCGTACAATAAGGGAACACTTTGGTCGGGGAGTGTTGTGGGTTTTACGCGCGTTTGTCAACGGTAAATTTAACGACGTTTGAGTTAAAACAGTTAACGCCGTCATGATATACGAGATTCGCGTAACAACAAACAGTTGTTGATGATTCCGGTCCCCGCGGAAAGTTAGTTATATTCCCGCCACGTCTCATGTTCACATGTAGTATATATTTTTAGGTTGTAAAGATTTAATTTCAATTAATACAAAAAAAAAGATTTATTCTTTTTAATTTCACTTGTATTTATGAAACGACGACATTTAAAGCTAGTTGAAGGCGCGTCAAAAAAGTTGATCCTACGTGTACCATTAGACATGGGAGCGACTTTGGTCGGCGTGACTGCTTTATTTATTTATTCTGAAATAAGTTACATAACATATTCATAAATCTCCACCGTCAAATTTAGTCATAAAAGTAAATAGTAACCGCTGTTTTTTTTAACATTAAAATTTGTCTTTATTTTGTATTATGATTTTGTAACGGAAAATGATTATTAGGCAATGAAAAGAAACTTATCTTAAAAGTCTCAGTGTGAAAAACAAGAATCATGATTCGTGGCTTCTTGAGTGCTTGAAGCACCCATGTGTTTTCGTCTTTTTATGGAGTCACGCCTAATCTAATATTATATTATATAATTATGAGTTTTTCTAGACTAATCCGAGATGTAGAGTGCATTTCACTTTTAGCATTTCATAAATTGGCTTCTTGAGATTAAAAAAATTCAGCAATACTCGAAGGAAGTGGTGTGAAACCGCGACAATGAGCTATGGTCTGAGCCCTCGGTTTCGGTTGTGTTTAATTTTTTATTTTATTTTTTAAACCCTAAAGAATCAGAGAAGAGACTCGTAAGAAAGATTAGGATTTGGTCAAAGACAGAACATGTGGTAACTGCGCAAACAGTTCTCAGTTCTCGCTTCCCAATTATCAGAATTCTAAGTTTAAAAAATGAAATAACATGATTCCCTTTTTGATATTTTTTTAGTGACATTAACGTATGATATTAACAAGTGAGTAGTTTATTTAAATTGAGAAGGTAAGAAAAAGTATGAAATAAAAAATAGTAATTGTCAAAGACATTTCAAAATAGAGAGTATGGCGTGGGACTATATCTTATAACATCGCTTGTAAGTTGAAACTATTGAACCGGCCACTTTCTTATAATATACTTTTTCACTATATTTAACTCATACTTTTAGAAGATAGTGACATCTTATAATATGTATATTTGTTATTTAGACATTTAATTACAATCATATACAAAAATTAGGAGTGTAGTCGTATTTTTATTTAAACTAATAACAATAGTTCAAAATTTATAAAGGTGCGCGACTACCTTTAGTTGTTCATCTACATATTTATTTTTCTTAAAATTATAATTTATGTTGTTATTTTTTTTTCTCCGGCTATTTTTGATTAAATATAGAAAATTTATTCTCTCATGTTAATTTATGTTTTAAATTTTCCTTGTAATTAATTTATCATTTTATTATGTAATTATTTGTTTTCACTTTTTACAAGTCCGCCTTTGGTATATCACACAAACTTCACTACTAAACATATTAATGCAAGAAAAATAAATGTGTTAAGCACAGAAGGAGCAACACAAGCTCATGCATGATGCACTCACATGGTATGTTAAACCACTCATTCTCAGCCTATACCATAATAAAATAAACGTTGACAATACGTGCCTAGATCTACAAAACTAAGAGTTCAAGACTAAAGTAATTTCACGTATATTATTAAAAAAAGCCAACCTCGATTAGTGTCAAGCTTTAATTAACCTAACCTGAGATTTGATTGTCCCAAAAACTCTCCCTCGGTCCCTCACATATATGTGTTTCCGATTCACATGGCACTCACAAGACACAATCAATGTCTTTAGGTTCTTTGTCTACCATAATAATACCAAGAACCAAATGGTTGTACCTGAATCATTTTGCTGTAGTAGTGAAGATCTTTATTTTTGTTTGGTAAATGTCGTTATTTTGAAATACTTGATAATGTCACACATGGAAGCTAGAAGTACTGCACTATTTCACTTGGTATATACTCTTGGTTAAGATATTATTTTTCTTTTGGTACATTTTTAACAATTGTATATAATACTTCATATAATCTCATTCAACTGTTTTTAAGTGTGTGGAAACGTTTTAATAATCCCATGCTCTTTTGTTTTTTTCAATCAAAAGGTTTTGTAATTTTGTTGGGAAAAAAAAAGAAAAAGAAAAAAAATTCATTCTCTGGAAATCACTTGATTGAACGGAGGCCCGTTAAGGTTTTCTCACTTATCTATACAAAATAGTAAATGGGCTTTTAAATATCAACTGGGCTTAAAAGTCAAAGTCAGTTGATATATCGTTTCATTGTTGTTATTTCAACCCAGAGACTCCGCTTCTTAAAAATATCGTTTTCAATTGATCACTCTCTCTAATGGATCCATTGGTAAGCTCTCTCTGCATCTCTCAAATCCGTTCCATAGAACCAGAAGCTATCATGCGCACAAGCAGACGGAGAAATCCTAAAAACGAACGAGGTAATAACTGATGTAAAATAATTTTATGTGGCTTTAGCCAAATGGTAATTTCCTTTTACAGGATGCGTAAAGATATATAAGGGGCAATTGATTCTTCCTTATTTGTCACTCACAAAAATTTGAAATCCAGGTTTGTATTTAAATTAGATCTGTGAGTGAAACTGGTAAAAATATAAGCGATGAGCAATGTAAATGATTCTTTGATTTGCTAGAATGGTTATTAAATTAGATATCACTTGGGCCTATAAACAAAAGCCCGTCTAGCTCAGTTGGTAGAGCGCAAGGCTCTTAACCTTGTGGTCGTGGGTTCGAGCCCCACGGTGGGCGCTTCTTTTTTGTTTTATTACCATCCAAACTCGAAATTGTTAAACTCATTGCAATAAACTCCAGATTCATGCTCCAGATTTTGGCAATGTTCATAAAAACTATGATCAGCCGATTCTCTGCAAAATATATAGAACTACTAAAGCTCAACTAAGAATTATTCTGGAGTTTATTACTAGTCTCATGTTTTGCATCAAGGATACAGGTCACAAACATAAATTTCTCTACATCTCTACTAAAAAGATACTTCTATAAGTATCCTTTAACTTATCTCTTAAGGACAGTAACATACTTCTTCAAGTTTAATTTGAGTTCCTGTTTTGTCCTGAACCTTGTGAAGTTTCCTCCTCTTCTTCCTCTTTGTTACAAGTCAGAATCTGTGCTTTTGCAGCTTCTTTTTCCCAATCTATCCTTGAAATAAAGATGAGTAATATAGAGAAACAAACAGAGATTCCAACTAAAAACCCAATCAAGAATCCTCCAAGCCCTTGTTTTGCCTTGAACGCTAAACTCGTCCCTATCGGCAATGCCAATAGATAGAATCCACCAAGATTTGCATACATTCCTAGTGATGGCTTTGCTGTTCCACGAACTATCTCTCCACAAACCGCTAATGGGAAGTTTATTACTTCTATAACTGCCATTATCAGCATCATCTTCTTTACACCGTTTAAGATCACTTGGTCATTGTGAGTATATAGAGATCCCCAAACACCTCTACATGATATCATAACTAAAGCTCCAATGCAGCCAAATACAACACCTAAAATTAGTGTAGTGCAAGCTGCTCTATAAGCTCCCTTGGGATTATTTGCACCGAGCTCATTTGACACTCTTGTTGCCACACATGTACCTAACGAGAGCATCACAGCGTAAAGCAAGTAATCAAAGTTCATAACTATGATCAAGATTGATACAGCTTGTACTGGATTTGGTAACCTCCCTGTTAAAAGAACCAAGATCTCATAGCACCACCACTCTAGGCACACGGTGAGACAACAAGGTCCACTAAGTTTGATTAATGTGAACCAGTCTTGAGCACATTGGTCCAACCAACCACCTTCTTTCCATTTATTGTCTCTCAATCGCTCTGCAGCTATCACATATCCCGTTAGAAGAATCACAACAATGAAGTCAGTTATCCAAACCGCCATTGCAACACCTTCAATTCCTTTTGCTTTAGAGAGGACTATGTTGATGGGGATATGAAGAGAAGTGGCTGCAGCTGTTGTGTACATGATGGGGAGTGTAACGCCTTGTGAACTTAAATAAGCCTTAAGTGGAGAAAGCAATGATAGAACTGGTAAATCAGGAAGGAGGTAAAGAAGATAGCTCTTGGCTATCATGGAAATGTCTTCTCTTTGACCAAAACTTATAAGGATCTTATCAACATTGATCCACAAGAAAGAAATTGGTATAGAAATCAAGAATAACATGAACACTACCATGAGAAGAGTTTTATGAAGAAGCTTAAAGTTCTTAGCTCCAAAAGCTTGGCCACATATGGGTTCCATTGCAGCAGAGATTCCATAAAGAACAGCAAAGCCAGTAACATTTGCAAATGAAAACCCTAATGAACCTCCAGCTAAGTTAAGCTCACCTTGACGACCAAGAAACACAGATGTAGTTGTTATCTTACCAAACCATAATAAGTTCATAGCCACCAATGGCAAACCAATTCTCATTTGCAGCTTCAACTCATGAACAATGCTCTGCATCAAACTCCTTGAACAACACCTTTCAGAGACTTCTGGATCTAAAGACAGTGACTTTACTGTCTCAGAAACAGCCCTTGAAGTTTCTGACATCGTAGATCGTAGAGAAAGAAGATAACTAGGAGAAAGAGAGGTCTATGAGTGAAAACAAAATAAAGAACATTTAAGAGGTTTCAGCCATTCTGATAGGTAGGTGGTAATAGCTTTAGTTTGCGTGGAGGCTTATATAAATAAGAAAATTAAAAGCATGAGTTGCGTGAGAGAGTCATAAGCTTAGTGTAATCTGAATGGTGAAGTGACTTTTCTCGAGAAAACTTTTCGTAACGGCCAATAGAAGAAGAGGTTGAAAAACGTGGTTGGTTTCATTTACTCTTTTAAGTGCTTTGATGATGATAAATCCACATTTGTCCCGTTTCCATTTTTTTTTCTTCAAATTGTGCAATTAATTAGACAATATTTTTCCTAATTTTTCTTTCACATATGGAAAATAATCCAAAAAAGTTATCTCATTAAAATTAATTTTTACTTCTAACATTGTCAAAACATAAAATGGGTAAATTACTTTAAAAAAAAAATTATTATTTGTACTTACAGAAAGTATAAAATTTAAAAAGTATCAAATAATTGAACACATAAATAAAAAATGAGAAAATACAAAATATTTTCGAAGAAGGAAATGTGACCTAAAAGGAGAGGAAATGCGACCTTGGCTTTTTATTTTATTTTACGAAAAGCAATTAATAATTGCATAAATCATAACTTTTAAAGAAATATTACCAACTTTTTAAATGGATGATTTGATATTTCAACATCTATTTTGTTGCTTATCGAAATAGATTTAGTCTATGAGGATAGTGTTAGACTGCTAATTTTAGGCAGGCGATGAAGATTTTTACTATTTTATCTCTTAAATATAGGGGTACAAATTATGATAAAAAGTGAATTGATAAAAAATTGTGAACTTATCTTTTTATTTTTATTTCCGAAAAGCAATAAATAATTGATAAAGGCATAATAACTTTTATGGAAATATTACCAGCTTTTTAAATAGATGATTTGACATTTCAACTTCTATTTTGTTGCTTATCAAAAAAAAGAATCGTCAGTTTCGTTTGATTTATAGTAGTTGATAGTCGGTTTTTTTAAGTTTTATAAAACTCACCGTTTAAGACCGAATAAACACATCGGTTCGATTCGTTATTCGGTTTTTTAAAAAATTACAAAACTCACTTTTTAAAACCGAATAAACACATCGGTTTGGTTTGATTTTTAAAAATGTTACTTGCAAAATTTAGGAAAATTATTGTCTAATTTTTCCTAATTTTCCTTATTAAAAAAATATATATATATTTAAATAATCCAAATTTTAATAACTGAAATTTCTCATATAGATAATTAGGTATGTATTCTATTTCCGAACCATAGTGGAGTCTAGAGTAATGCTGCTTTCTTTATAAACGAATCACTTTTAACATTATATATTATCATATTCTTTTATCAAAATTAAAACGTATAATGATGATATGATAACTACATTAAAGAACAAAAAAGTATGTGAAATGGAATCTGGTACTAAGAGATCTTAAGAATTGTGCATCCAATATATATTCTTACAATGATTTATAGACCTAGAGAGTGCAACTTTAGTTAAAAGATAGGATCAAATAAATAATTATATAGTCTCAAAAGGATATTTTAGTGCAAGATCACAACTAGTTAACTGAATATTATTGACAAACTATTCGGGTCCAAATCCCACATGGGCCTTTTTAAATCCAAGCCCATCAAAGATTTGCTTAGAATACATCAAGTATTTTTTTTTTGAGGGGTTATATAATATAATTATTTATAACTATAGATTTATAGTATATATTTTAAGAGTATAGAACAGTCAAAGTATGAGTCTGGTAATATTTTACTAAAATCTTATATAATATACTAATAATTAGTAATAAATAATTTTAGTTTTGGAATACGTATAGTTCAGTTCAAAACTTAATTTTGTTTGTATTTTTTGTTTTTGTTCATTTTATTTAACATGTTCAAATATACAAAATGAAAAATACAAATTAAAATTTAAATGTAATCAATTTGGTTATTCTATTAATTTTTCGAGTCATCTTTTGATACTATAAAATATATGAAACGAAATCTATGCTACTACGAGAACGACATTGTTTATTTTGTTCAAATACACTCAATATAGGTTTTAGTTTTGCTGCAGCCATTAAGAGTGAATAAATAATTACATACATCTTAGGACAACTACTATCTTATTACTTATATCTAGAAAAGCAGAACCTATCTTATATTTTAGTTTATCTTCATGTTAAAAAAATTCTTAAGATTATATATTTTAACCTAAAAATTGTATTTGTAGTAGTATCCAATCCAATTTAAGATGGTGAACCCATGTTTCAAATCTGAGTGTGTGGTTGAACCAATGAATATGTGTAATAATGAGATTCCTCATAATAAAAAGAACCCTAAAATCATGTGAGGTTTCATTGAGCTTTAGTTGGTTGTTAGCTTAATTTTTGTCTTCAATTATGCGGTCTTAATGGCCTTATCAAAACACCCACTTTAATTACTTAATCATATCATTAACTAACCCACATGCCATTGCTTAATACTCATGCTTAACATTATTCTTCAGCTCTCTTTATCAAATTACACAAAAATTAGAAAGAAACATACATACACATACAGATGTAGCTTATTTATTCACACGACTTACAAATTATATATTACTTAGAAAGTTAATGGTTATTTTATCCCAAAAAATAATGGTTAAACATTTAATTACTTGATGAAGGTTATTATAAAACTACTATTTCTTTCTATATTTTATGAATTTCAGACTTTATTTTCCAAAAACAAAAATATTTATACTTATACATATGGTGGAGAGGGGACCATTGTTTAGGTTCGTGAGTAAAGCAGAAACACGACAAGGTTCGACGCAAATTAGGTGTCTTCCACGTGGGACTTACATTTTAATTTATTTAATTAACTTAATTTGTTTATCAATTAATTAGTGTTAATTGGAGATTAGGAATAAATTGTGATAAATATATATATTTGTTAATGACAGTTTGAAAACTAAAACAATAAATACGGGTAAATATAATTTTTTTTCCTTATAAACTGTAATTATTTTGGCGACAATTTATGCAGTTAATTAATAATATATCGTAGCATATTAGTAATAATCAACTGAAGTATTGGATAATGACACAAACATACAATAATTAATAACAAAGAATCTATACAGAATATATGACGTCAAAATGTTTAAAAATGTTCATTATAAATTAATGAAAAACCCAAATATTTAAATTAACCAATCAATTAATCATCCGTAGAATTCGGGACTAAAAGCAAGCTGGCCATTTCTCTTTATGAGAGCTCGTGAACTCAAAATTTGATAAGTTTCATGCCCTTTGAAATTATAATAAAACAAGCCAATTAAGTGACCTCATTTCCCAATAATTTAATTCATTTTAGTAATTATATTAATAATCGATAGCTAACCAACCAACCAACCAACCAACTAGTTATTAGAAATAAATACTTTATATTAACACTTCTTTGAGGATAGTATTATTTAATATAATAATTAAATAAATATAAAGCACTTATATAAGACTTTGTTTTAACAATGGCACTTGTTATAACTTATAGATTTGATACACGTTCAGATTTAACAAACGTATAGCGTAACCCTAAATAGAAAAGGTTTCATGTTTTTCGTTTTAAATGAATCATTTAAAAGTCAACGTTGAGTAAGTGTCTAGAACAGATAGTTTTGGTTAGCATAGATAGGAAAATTTACTCGATGTAAAGAAGTTAAAGGAATGGGAGGAGAAAGCACGTGGAAAGAGAGAGAGAGAGAGGAGGAGACAAAGAGCATCTCTTTAAACACATTGGAGTTTGTAGTTATCTGTCCTAACAGTTCATGCGATGCCTAGCTCTCCGATCCTTTCTTATCTTCACTCACTCTCGTGGTTTTGGAATTGTCAGCGATATCTTCGCACCTTCCTCTTATTTCACTATTATCTTATTGTGGTTTTGGAATCGTGGTTTTGGAATTGTCAGAGATTATCTTATGCTCAACAGTGATAATGACTTTTTGATGGATAGATAATGACTTACTAAGTGATATTGGAATATTAAGGTTTAGTAGTACAAAAGAACCGGTGAGGTGGGGACCAAAACACAACCGGCCCATACAATATAGAAGGAAGTCACATTGAAGATTCATAAGCATAGTAACAAAAAATCATATATATATATTTATTTAAACCCTATTTTACCAATCACAAACAAAAGCACATGTCAACTAGTTTAAATAAAGACCACCTTTATTCACTATCCTAGTTTCACTTCTTCCAACTCAAAAAAGAGAGAAGCTAGCTATAGCTCAAACATAATAAAGTCGGCAAAGAGAAGAGAGAGAAACCCTAGAATATCACTTAATCAAAAGGAAGAAGATGATCCAGCTTTGATTTCGTTGTTCATCATTACTACTACTCTCTTATTTTTTTCTAATTTTAACAAGAGCTAAAAGGTCAACTTAAAGATCAGTTTCTAGTCTTTGTCTCTTTGATCATAGATCATGGATCCAACACAATCTCGTGGATCACAAAGTTCTCTACCTCCTCCTTTTCACGCTAGAGACTTTCAATTACATCTTCAACAACAACAACAAGAGTTCTTCCTCCATCATCACAACCAACAAAGAAATCAAACCGAAGATGGATCAGGAGGAAACCGACAAATCAAGATGGATCGTGAAGAGACAAGTGACAACATAGACAACATAGCTAACAACTGTAGTAGCGAAGGTAAAGACTTAGACTTACACGGCGGTTCCGGAGAAGGAGGTGATGTTGGTGGCTCTGGAGGAGATCATCAGATGACAAGAAGACCAAGAGGAAGACCAGCTGGATCCAAAAACAAACCTAAACCACCTATTATCATCACACGTGACAGCGCAAACGCGCTTCGTACTCACGTGATGGAGATCGGAGACGGCTGCGATTTAGTTGAAAGCGTAGCGACTTTTGCACGCAGACGCCAACGCGGCGTTTGCGTTATGAGCGGTACTGGAAATGTTACGAACGTCACCATACGTCAGCCTGGATCTCATCCTTCTCCTGGCTCGGTTGTTAGTCTTCATGGAAGGTTTGAGATTCTTTCCCTTTCCGGTTCTTTTCTCCCTCCTCCAGCTCCTCCTACAGCCACCGGATTGAGCGTTTATCTCGCCGGAGGACAAGGACAAGTTGTTGGAGGAAGCGTGGTGGGTCCCTTGCTATGTGCTGGTCCTGTTGTTGTGATGGCTGCGTCTTTTAGCAATGCGGCGTACGAGAGGTTGCCGTTAGAGGAAGATGAGATGCAAACGCCGATTCACGGAGGAGTAGGAGGAGGATCATTGGAGTCTCCACCAATGATGGGACAGCAACTTCCACATCAGCAGCAAGCTATGGGGGCTCATCAAGGGTTACCACCTAATCTTCTTGGTTCAGTTCAGTTGCAGCAGCAGCAGCATGATAATCAGTACTGGTCAACGGGACGACCACCGTATTGATTCATATATATACATACTCATCATCTTAGCTAGTTTATATGCAGCTAGCTAATGAAGAATCATGAGTTTAGTGGAACTAAAAGGGGTTAGATTATGAACTATAAGATTACAAGCTTTACTCGATGATGATCAAGAATGTGGTGGATAAAGATTCAATCGAGCTTCACTATATTTGGATCAACATTCATAAGATGATGAATCAGGTTCTTTTTCTTAAAGTTTTTTTGTTTGTTTTAGTTCTTAGATCTTTCAATGTTGGTTTGAGTAACATTTTTCTTCTGTTGTGGTTTTTATTTGCTAGTTTGCATTTGATTTGTGTGTATTCCAATTGGCTCTAAGTATGGTCTTTTTATCAACACTAGTGAGGGTGTTTTTTTCAATTCTTAATTATATGTCGTATAACACATGAAATGAGTAGTATGAAATTATTTGGATACTAAAACTAATTTATGTGACATGCTTAAGTCGTTCCGAAGAGGCTTTCACATATATTATTAGTCATATAAAGTTATGTAGATTCACAATTAATACATTAATTCATTTAGCTACTTAGCTTATTTATAATATAGTTATATATATCACGATTAATTAATCACTTGTCAATGTCAACGTGCTTCTGTTGAAGTGTCTAAAAAGTTACTTTCCAAAATTAGAAAGGAGTTTGTGTTGGTAATTATTATCGAGATGAAAGCATAATTAATGTTTTGTATAAGTAAAATCATTTTATAACGAGAGGTTTTCGTCTCGACCTTAATTACGACCAAAACCCAAAGTTCAATATGTGGATAATGATTACCCTAATAATTAGTTATTACATGATGATTAATGGATGTATTTATACACATGTCGTTTGCTTGGAGTGTATATACATATGGTTGATGGTGACTAAAAATCACACATACATAAACATTATTTATCAGCAATCACATGAATTAATACGCATTATATGAAATAACACTACACTACATATATTTTATTTTATTAAGTATATGCATATAAGAAAAGCTGCAATACCGGCGGCTTAAACGGGAAGGTTAACAATTTACGAGAAAAAAATAAAGAGGTATGGGAGCTTTATGTGCATGTTCTCTCTACCTACATACACAATTTATGTGTGTGAAGACATACTTATGTCTGTGTATAGATGTAGATAAGGAGACAATACACTTGTTCAACTGTTGCGGTGCTGCCTTACACGTGCGGTTGGTCGTGAATACCATGCTTCTTCGGGACTATACCTGCTAATAAACTCATCTAGTTCATGTATATTAAGTTACTTATTTGGTGTATATAATAAAAAAAACTAGAAACAAACTTGTGTTTCTAGTAGTCAGTACCTAGGATCTAGCTGCACAAATTTGTGTTATGATTTGGACAATGAATCCAGCCTTAAAAATAAAATGAATTAAGCATGGTATAAAGCAATATGTAATTATATATCGTCACATATTTCCAGGCCCGTATAGGCCCATTATGCTACCACGTTGATCCAATAAGTTAAGCCAATAACTATTAACCCATTCAAATCCAAATCCAAATCCAAATCGATTCAAATACAATTGAGTAAATAAAAAAGAACACACAACTTCAAATATCAGAACCTTTGAAGTTTATCAGCCTTAACAACAGGATTGGCTTTAGCAATAGCTCCACGTCCCAATTCTTTGAAATCAAAGCTACACTCATGACTCTCCGGGTACCTATGTTCTCCACAGAAAGTGCTTCCGCATTTGCACTTAAATCCCAAGATCCCAACCTTCTTGTTACAGCATACACACCTGTTTGATCGTACAGGTCTTGATGGTCCGCTCTCGTCAGGAACTGCTGCTTCTGCTGTCGAAGATGGCTCAGTCAACACAGCCACAATGGCCTTTTCTGATTCGGATTTCACAGCAGGCTCTGCTATCGAGAGAGTACGAGGAAGAGGAGATGGGTTGAATGATTTTTCAACAGCAGCTTTAACAACAGCTGTTTGAGCTTCTTCTGCACAAATGCTTCTGTAACATTTAGAACAAAGATCCATGTTTGATGGTGATCCGAAGAAACCACATCCGTTTACACATAGCTTTGGCTCTGAAGACTGCGATGGCGTGAAGCTAGTGCTATCGTTTTGTTCTGACCCCATTGCTCTTGTGTTTTGTTCTGTATATACATAAAAAAAAAATCAAAATCTTCTAATTGCGATATCAATTACTTTCACAGATCTAAGATTCCCAGGTTCAGATTCGAATGTCAGAAGATTTTTGAAGGTTGTTTCATAACCCAATAACAAAATCAATTCTATATAGAACGAATCTGTATCAGCTTTAGATTATAAACAATTTCGTTATTAAATTCCCACAAATCAAACAGAAAAAAGCGAAAAATTCGAAAATTAGAAAACAATAATTCATCAATTAAAACTAGATCTGA
This sequence comes from Leavenworthia alabamica, assembly GCA_000411055.1. Classification (NCBI taxonomy): domain Eukaryota; kingdom Viridiplantae; phylum Streptophyta; class Magnoliopsida; order Brassicales; family Brassicaceae; genus Leavenworthia; species Leavenworthia alabamica. The sequence goes on from KE156389.1 coordinate 28,143, forward strand.
CTTTTCCATACAAAACTAAAAAAACACGAATTCATGTTCAGATCAACTAAACAAGAGAGACATAAGATGATGAATTTACCTGTTGAGAAGAAAATTATAAAGTAATCTTCGTCAGATGAATTTTGATTTATTCTTAATCGATAAGCCTTTCGTTTTCGAGAAAAGAGAAGATGAAGAAACGATAAACGCGTATCAATGAATATCCTATATATAAATGTATAATATAGAGCAAGTATGACTCACGCACGGTTTACTTTTTAGTCTTAGTTCCTCTACACACGCGTTATTGTACACTTTTGTAAACTTAGCCGTCTGATTCTTCAGCCTACCTTGTTTGACGCTCCTTATTTATAATCGGACGGCTTAGAGTAATGGTACTGTTCGTAATATCTCTAGATTCATAAGGTCAAATTTTTTATTTTCAAAATGTAAAGTTTTCCTATATTTTTCCTTTATTTCATACTCTTCCATTTATAACATATATTTACATTTATCAAATAAAAAAGTTTTCCATTTCTTTTTATTAATTGATTTTTTTTTTTGTAAAATACTAAAAAGAAAATTGACAAAAATGAAAAACTACAGTAAATGATATTATTGGTGGATTCTTTGGGGAAGATAAAGATAAGATATGCCTTCGTTCTCACGCTTTAGGCTTGGTCTAAACACAATTAACAATGTTTGTAAAAAGGCCAAGTAAAGATATATTAATTAATTAGGAATTTTTATATTTTAAAAACTTAAATCAATGCAATGCGCTTAGTCAAAAGAAAAATTTAGACCAATCTCGCTCTTTCACTCTTACATTTAAATAGTTTTTTTTTCTTTTATCAAAAATAAATTGTATCTAAATTGATCCACTCAAAATATTTTCAGGAACAAGTGACGTATATAAGCAAATATGCTTTGGTGAGTTTGGTTAGGAAATATATTAATAATCAGGAAAATATAATATAGACGAGCTCAAGAGACATGTTTGAGGCAATCTCTATATATTATATTAAGCAAGATCTTTTCACTAACTACAACATGGACAATTCTCAAACATCTTTTTAACACCAAGAATCTTCAACAAGACTTGTTACTACATTTGTTAAGCAAAAGTATGATTTACCCGTCTGAACCAATACGCTTTTTCTAACCAAGATTGTGTTTTGTTCTCACGGTTTCTCCAGTTTGGATGAGGACTTGTTGATTCGAAAGGCAGCGATGCATATAGTGATATTACCTATTACAGTTAGAGCTGCCTGAAGTGCAACCAACACCTAATAAAGTAGCCGAACATTACAAACATCAAGTGAGAGTAAAGAAGCAAAGAGCTTATTACCAAAGAGAAACAGACTTAGAGCTAAGTGGAGAATACAGAAGTTTATTGACCTCAAGTGATTCAGCATTGTAAAAGAAATGCCATGTGCATGCGCAGAGAGCTCCACCAAGCAAAGGTACCTTATTTAAGAACAACAGAAAAGCTCTGGATACTGAAACTATGTAATCTTGAGAATCTAAACACAACAAAACAGCTTAAGAGCTCTCACCATTCCCCATGAGAGACCTTTCCATGACTCGTAACCCTTTCTTTCTCCATACTTCCATACCAACGCCATTGCGGTGATCCTTTAACAAGTATTGAGTATCATCAGTAACTATAACTTAGGGAGAAACTCTATCTCTCGATCTGGCTTTTAAAATACATTTGAAATCGTTTCTAAAAGCCAAGTCTCAATCTTTAAGACCAGTTCCTAAAACACAAATGAAGATGAAGCTTCTCACTATCGTTTGATTTTGAGCACAAGATCAAAATTTTCGTTAACTCAGACACTCTCTAGTGTAACTGTAGATCAAATGTTAATATTTTCAGAAATGAAATACAAATCAATTGAGCAATGGAAGAAGGAGAGAGAACCATTCAACAACGCTGGAAACATGAACTGCCCAAGTGGGTAAAGACAACGCATTAGCTGGTTCACTTAGCTGAAGAGATTCCACTGCTGCCATAGCTGTACTATCTGCTCCTGCTGCCATGAACGTTGCCGTAACCAAACCGGTTCCGATAAGACCTGGCAACAAAATCGGGTCATGGATTAAGCTACGGCTCCGAATCCGACTTACATGTTCGTTTAAGGTGGTGAGAGAACGGCTGTGAGATGGAATTCGCCTGAAATTGGGTTTCGCGCAGCAGAAGATAACGGTAGCTGTTGAAGCAATCGCCATGGCTAAGATTTGTTTTTTCCACCCAATTTCAAGTTCTTGTTTGATTTAAACCGGGTCTGCCTTTTGAACCGTGCTTAATAATTTATACAAAAAAAAATCAAAATTAAATTACAAAGTTTCTCTTTTCAATTCTTTAGACCAAATAGTATAATTAGCTTCTACAGTTTAAAAACCAAAGAATTAGTTACCTAGCAGTTTCATATGACAATGTTCTTTCCAAGGCTTTAGCGTCTGAAGAGTTTCTAAAGACGGAACCAGTAAGGAAGTACCCAGCTAGGAGAGCTGAGAGATAAAACGTTGTTACAATATACAATATTGTGGCTCCATTACATGAAGCTGTGTCAAGAACCGATAGAATTGGGAGATACGATCGGATTGCATTGGATACTGTAGGGAACAACCTGTAAAATGAAGACCTTTGTGCTTATATAATTCTCTCCTTTAAGTTGAAGCTATAATTCTCACCTGTTTAGTAGCAATCTTGTAGCTATTGGTGCAACTACGACCTGAAGAATACTGGACATCATTCCTTTTACATCAACAGGTAGGCCCAATAAGAAACCAATGAGAGGCTTAACTCTCTCTATCTGACAAATCTGCTCCGGCCCGGCCATTTAGAATTTTATGTTTCACGGACTGGACTTTAACATGAAATGGAAATTTTCCACAATTTTAATAAAATATAACATTTTTTGTGGTCAACTATAAAAATAAATATGAAAATTATTAAAAGGTTATATTATTATAGTCTAAAAAATGTAAACTTCAACTTATCAAAAGATAAAAAGAAAATTTCCTGGTGAATATTTTTTGTTTTCCTTTTTAAATATTATTTAAATATTATGTGTCGTGAGAAAGCAAAAGACACAAGTTAGGGTAATAATCAGTCGGAACAAGCAAAGTAGGCATAAATCAAGAGGAGACAACTTGGTGAGTGCCACAAATTAGCTCTCACATCAGACCAATTTCTTTTGTTCGGTTGCTTTTGGATTATTAGGCTATCGTCGAGTGTATCTCTTTCTGTGTTTTTAATTGCATTCGATGACGACGACTTGCCTGGAAGACGAAAACCCTGTTCTTGAGCTGCGGGTGAGAGTCGAAGACGATGAGAAAGGTCCTTTTGTGAAACTCAGCGAGAGTTTAGAGAAAGGGCAACAAGAATCAGAGCTGGAGAATGTAGATGAAGGGATTGCTTTATCGTCGTTTTGGTTTTGGGTGAAGCTTTCTCTTCTATTCGTCTTTATTGCTGCATTAGCTGTTGTGTGTTACATATGGATCGGTCCATTAATCATGGATAAGGTTTGTTTATCTTTCTTAAATACTCAAACAATTTTAAGCTTTATTCGGCTGTTGCATTGGTGTTTCTTTTTTTATCTTAAAAGAGTTTTACTTCTTTTAGCTAATTGAGTCTGATTAAAGTCTTTAGTTCACTATTTATGTGGAAGAATCTTCTAAGTAGTGTTTATTAGTGTTCTTCGTTGAGGTTTAAAACATAGATTATTGCTGAGAATTGGATTATGTGTAATTGATTATTTAATCAATCTTTGCGATGTAGTCTCATTGTTGTATTGATTGAATACTTATATTTCTCTGTTGATGCGTCATGCTTCTGTTCACATATATTGCCTTGTAATAAATCCAAGACTGAGTTCTTGCATTAGAGATTTGTCTGTGTAATGTGTTTTTTAACTTTTGCAGGAGCTTATTCCGATTATACAATGGGAAATAAGAACTCTTACACACCCTGTTTGTGGTCTTCTTGTCTTTGTATCCGTAGCAATATTCCCAACTATACTTCTTCCATCTACACCATCAATGTGGATTGCTGGAATTACATTTGGTTATGGCTATGGTTTTCTTCTGATTATTTCAGCTGCTGCTTTTGGTGTATCACTTCCTTACTTCATTGGACATCTCTTCTGCCATAAAATTCAAGTATGTCTCAACCCCTGCAAAAGCTGCTTCCCTTGAATCAAAGCCTTGTCATAGTTATCTTTGTTTTCTCTTCTGATGTTTTTGTGATTGTACAGGGATGGCTAGAAAGATTTCCTGATCAAGCAGTTGTATTAAGAGCTGCTGGTGAAGGGAATTGGTTTCATCAGTTTCGATTAGTAACCTTAATTAGGATTTCTCCATTCCCTTACATTCTTTATAACTACTGCTCTGTAGCAACTGGTGTTAAGTATGGTCCTTACATCACTGGCTCTCTTCTAGGCATGGTGCCTGAGATTTTTGTTGCAATCTATACGTAAGTCAGGTTTCTCTATCTCTTCTTTTGGATTCCAAAAAAAACCATTCTGTTAAGGTTAAGTATCAGCTTAAGTAAAAAAATTCGTTTTCAATGATGAGTCAAATCTATGTTGCAGAGGGATTCTTGTAAGGACCTTAGCAGAAGCATCATCTGGAGAAAAACAAGGGCTTTCAGTTACACAGATTATACTCAACATTCTTGGCTTTTTAGCAACTGTTGCTACAACTATTCTTATCACTAAGTATGCCAAAAGACAGCTGGAGACAATGAAGAAAGAGGAGGAACCATTGTTGCAGTGACAAACTCTGAACTGCTGTTGTCTCTGAAGCATCACTTGTCACCTTACGCAGTAGAGGTCTGTCTGTTCTAAGATGTGAAAGAGCTATGTTTTTTTTTTGTCTCTTTTATTAACAGCCTTGAAAAAAGAAAAAGGTTAACAAGTATGAATGAACAGAGGAATAATTTAACACTACTTTTTTTCTTTTCCATTTTTATTTGTAATTATTTAGTTAATTTTTTGTTTAACATCAAATGAGAAAAATCATTGTATATTATTATTTTTTTTTAAACTTGGTAATATTATTTGTCAGAGTAACGTTTAATGATTTGAATGTACCTTGAATGCATTCAATCATATTAAATGATTTATAGAATAAGAAAAATTAACTATGATCTTGGAAATAATTGTCACGGTGATCATGTGAGCTCAATTAAATGAACATATACACCAAAATAATAATACTATACAATATTATTAATATATATATGTAAGTAGATATAATAGCATCTCTATGTATTAAGTTTTATTTTTTCCATTTTAAGTTAACTTTTCTTTTACTACCTCTGAAAATGTTCAACCAACCCCTCCCTAAATAAATGTATCTTTCTACTCCTAAAAGTAGCTTTGGTCCAAAACCCAAAACTCTTTGGACAAAACTTATACCTAAAAAACATATACAGATTTTAAATTTTGTCATACCCCAAGAACCATATAAATTCATAATTTGTCCTTTTCTTTACACAAATTTGGGTCTTTGTGTACCATCCCATATAAACCTATTAAATGTCAAATTTTTCTTAAATAACTGATGGATATGTTATTAAATTCACAGTCAACGTCATGTTGTGTGTCCACTTCTCATTTTTTCATATGAACTGATTTCAAAATATTGTATCTATTATTTTACTTATATCAATGTTACTTAAAAAAGAAAATTATACGGTCCCCTTAGCAAATGCAATAAATTATTACTCTATTAAGGTTATAATCTTACTGCAATGCACATACCTATTTTATATTAATATTTTTGATTTTATAGAATATTCAACTAAAATATCAATATCATAAAGCTCTATTTTAAAATTGTTTAACCCTATACAGATTTTTTACTTATAATTGTACGATTCCTTTATATATATCTCAGTCTCCAATTTTATCGAAAATAATTACTTTAAATATATGTCATATTTATACAATTTTTGACTGATAAAGTGCATTTGCCAGGTCACAGATACAAGATGAAGGAATATAACCGTTGGTGGTATATTCGTAAATAAACAAACATCTGAAGGGTATTTTTTGACACCGCCGGAATTTCAGTCAAGTCGAAAACCAACAAAGCTCGGAGTCCCAGACGCGCCTCGAAGCCAGCCACGTAGGGAAAAAAAGAGAGGCTATCCTAGATTACGAAAACACCCTTAGCCTTTCTCAGTCGTAAGGATACTATCGTCTTTCGCCAAATTTGATTAAAATTCAAAATTTCGAGTCGTTACAAAAACTGGAGCGTCCATGCTTTTGTGCTTCGAGTACGTTTTGAAAACGGTGTCGTTTCTAGCGTTTATTTTTGGAAGTTAAATAAATTTTGTTTTGCTCTGAAACAGCGAAATTTGTGCCGTTTTTTTTCCTTTTCTTTTCCTGCTTCTCTTCTGCTGCTTCCTTCATCAGACCCAATGAATCAGATTATCAGAGATTTCTGAGAAAATTAGGGTTATTGTCTGGTGAATCCCATATGCTCAACTTGAGGTTTTTAGCAGAAACGATCAGTGATATTCTCTGCTTCTTTGTTTTGAGTTTTGCATTTTTGACTGTGGAGGTTTTAGAGAGATTGTGAAAATGGAGATGGATGAAGATATGGAAATCGAGCCAATGATGTTTGATGTTAAAGAGATCGATCTAGAGTACGAGTTTGATGCTGCTCGGTGGTATGATTTTACTCGAGTGGAGTTACCGGCGGAGTCTCAAACCGCCGAGTTTTGGTTTCATTCTGCTCCGTCGTACCCACCTTCTCGTCAGTATTATCTTATACACCTCTCATGTCTTCGTTTTCGGTCAATGAGATCACAATGCTTAGGCTGAATTTCTTAATTTCTTCAAATTTTTTTGAGATCCTACATTTGCCATTTCGTTCGTTCTTGTTGTCGTCGAATCTTACTACTACTTTTTGTGGATTACTGCTATATTAGAAGGATCAAGATGATTTTGATGTTAATTGTTGTTTTGTGTGTGTGTTTCAGCTTTTGTTACAAAACTGTTACTCAAAGAGGATGATGATGAAGTTGTAGCAGATGTTTGTGATAAGGATAGAGAAGTATTTCAGCATCCAAATTATTTAGCCACAGATTTGAATAAAACAGGTGAATGAAATGAATATATGATATGTTTGGATAATTATGTAACCTTGCATCTCTGAACTAGTTTTCCAGTAGAGTATGGTACTATGGTATGTGATTGGATACTATATTCTTAGATAGATTCTCAAAAATATCTTTATTGTTTTTTTTGAAGGAAATGGAATGCGTTCTGGGATTTTTGTCTCCAAACAAGGTAGTAGTAATTTGAAGAAAGTTCCAAATCACTCCACATACAAAGGTGATATAATTTTGCTATAATAGCATGTAATTCAATATTTGCTTACACTACAGCTCTTTTTTTGGTCAAAACTACAGCTCTTTAAGTATGTTAATATCAGTAAACGTGGTTCATCAGTTCCATTACCTGTAGATGTGGTCCATAGTTCAACTATCTTCGGTATGAGAATACACACTTAATTGTTTGTGGTCTCACTCTCTCTAATTTTATCAGGGCCGACGATTAGCAATCACAAACACACTGATAAACAAAAACTCAGAGCTAAGTCAAGTATCAGACCAACTCCCAGGAGCTCAACGTTAATGAGGCCTACTGCTAGCCAATTAGCAAAACAAAACAATGCTAGGTGAGCATGATAAATCTTGCTTTTTTTCTACTGTCAGCTTAATTTTATTCACCTAATACGTAGTTTTTTTGCTGTTATAGTAAATTTCATATGCAAGTAGATCAACTTCATGATAAAGGAATTTGTGGGACATCGGGGACCGAAGTTCAAGCAGCTAAAAGACAGAAGCTTGATGGAGGTCTTCTCCGAAAGGTAGACTTGTTTACCATTTATATGTTTCTTTCTTTTTCTTTTCTATTAGTATGTGATTTTCGTAGTACTCCGAGTTGAACAGTGTATAGTTCCTTTTAACAATGTACTTAGGTATATCTGACTTTAGTTGCTGAAACTTGTGGCCATAAAAGTCAATTTGTTTTCTGTTCCAGGTTGCTGATACAAAGCAGCAGGAAATGAATTTTGTCCACAAGCTGCCCAAGAAGGTTTGCTTTCTATTGCTTGAATACTCTTGATCTTGTTTACTTAGATGTAAATCATTTAATTATTTGCTAAATGGTTTTGCAGGATACAACTCTTGATAAAAACTCACAACTTTCCAGGACAAAGATTACTATCCCACACGAGCCTGATTTTGCTACATCACAGAGGGCTCACAGGATACGGTTAGAGTCTAAAAGTTTGCTGAAACTGAATTGTTACAGGAAAGGTCACATCTCATCGGAGGTTTTGCTAATTATCATTTCAGGCGCAAGAATGATGAGAAGTTGGAACATGACTCAACAACTGTATATAGATTTAAAGCACGTCCCTTTAACCGAAAGGTTTGTGTCTTGTACTAAATAATGTGTTTTAGAAATGATCTCATTTTCATGGCCAAGCTCAAGCTCGTGTTTGTGATCTTTAGATATTTGATGCTCCCTCATTGCCTATCCGAAAAAAGAGCACTCCCAAACTACCAGAATTTCAAGTAAGCATTACAAATGAATTCATATCAGCTGCTACTTTTTTCCACGTTATATTCTGGTGTAAAGCTGTAGATTAAATTTTGCCACTCCTTATCAGGAATTCCATTTGAAGACCTCAGAAAGGGCTATGCAACATTCATCAGCAGTTACAACGAGGTCTCATCAGAGGAATAATGCGTATAAGGTAGCAACAACAAGATTGCTTAATATTGGTTTATCCTGTGATCTTGCCATGATCGTTCGTGTAAACAACTTGATCATTCTCAAAGTGCTGACTCTAAAAGTGATCAAAACTTCTTTTTTGACAGGGGTTAGAAAACTCTAACATAAGTGATGTGCTTGACAAATTTATCAAGGAGAGTAGGCGGTATGGCTTACAACATCACATAGAAAATTAGAAATTATTGCTTCATTTTCTCACTTTAACTTGTTTTTGAGGTGAATGTAAACTTATTTGATTTTTTTTCTTGCAGACCAACAAGTGCTATGGATATGTCTCAGCATGATGTCTCGGTTTTTAAAGCTCGTCCTCTGAACAAGAAAGTACTATCCTCTTTCTCAAGACTCATTTGCTTGCATTACAATCTTCACACCTAATATTGGTCTTCAATCCTGCCAAACAGATACTTTCAAGCAGAGGAGACATGGGAGTTTTCAGAAATAGCAAACGAGAAACCACAGTACCTTTGGTATGGTTGTCTTACAAGTTATTCTTTGCATTTGATCTTCTGGTGTATTTATAAATGGAGTTTTCTTATGAGTACATAAATTATTTATCGGAAATGCAAACACAGGAGTTTAGCTTCCATTCGGAAAAGAGAGTTCAACCAGATCTACCAACAGACCTTTTTAGCAAGGTTTGATTATATTTCTCAACCTCACTCTAGTTATTGAAATAGTCTCCTAGTTGTTTGACCTGGATTTATCAATCTACAGCTCTCTATCAAATCTGAGCTCCAGTCAAACGATGGATCACACACAAGATTTCCTCAAACAAAGGTACAACTTATAAACCCCAATTTTTCACTTGATTTCTATATTTTCCTTTTCTGAAATCTAATCATTGAGTTGCAATCTTTTATTGATATAAAGCTCTCAAAAGAAAATAGAGTTAACTCTTTCCAAGCAATGAATGAGGTATAAGCTCTATACATTGTTTTTTTAATAGGAGCTTGCAACCACTTCCGAGAGAGGTTTTTAATTCCTTGAATCAATATACCCGATCCATTACAGGTAACGAAAATGGCAGCAGTAAAACCAGTTGCTACAGCTGGACAACAGATGCAATTTGGTAATAACGGAACAAATCCTGAAACAAACCAACAATGGACTCCTAGGAGGTAAAGCTACTATAGTCGATTATGCAAATCTTTGTAATATGTAATCTTATCAAATCTGGAACAGCAATTACTTATATCTTTTGATGTCATTGTTGTTTTATTCGGGCAGGAGCTTAGGCATTCGCTGATGGTACAAGAAACAAATTTGTAGTAACTGGAATCATCTCGTTTTGTACATTGAGATTTGGTTCTCCCCTCAGTCTCATCCTGTGTGTGTAATTCCACCCACGCAAAGCTAGCAGTTTGTGTTGAGGACAAAAGAAGAAAGGAGAAAGCAAATCAAACAGTACTCTTCAAGTTTCTCTCATAATAAATCATCTCCTTGTTACATTTAGTAGCATAAAAAAAGAAAAAAAAAACATAATATGTAAATCAGAAATACTTTTAAAGCTCTTAATACAGCATGTGATTCTCAGTTACTTAATATAGGCTATATAGCAATGAAAATAAAAACTCGAACATAGAGCTTTTAGACACAAACTATATCCTTTTTCATCAGATCACAAACTTGTTCCTTTTTCTCAGACAACAGTTCGTCTTGTTCCTTCTTCTCAGAAACCAATTCGTCTTGTTCCTTCCTAAACAACTTATGTGCAAGGTGTTGAGCAAATGTCCTTGGAGGAAACATAGCCGGAGATTCATCACTCACCATCTCCGGCAACGGCTTAAGAACAATCTTATCCTTTGGTGGCTCACAAAACACAGCCCAAGAAATCCTAACTTTCTCCTTATTCACCAACCCACGATGAAGTATACTTTTATACTTGCCATTACTTAGAATCTCTAAAGTATCTCCAATGTGCATCACAATTGAATTAGGAACACATTTTGCAGTGATCCATTTGTCTTGGTAGAAAAGCTGCAACCCAGGAACCATATTGTGTAAAATGAAGGTTAAAGCACTTACATCAGTGTGAGCTTCCACACCAAGTGCTAGCTCAGGCTGAGGGCATTTTGGGTAGTAATTAATCTTCATTTGTAAAAGAAGCTCTTCTAAACCACCAACTTCTTTCTCTAGACGATCAGGCTCTAAGCCTAGACCAATAGATAAAGCCTTGAAGACTTTTGTTGCTAGCAAACGAAGACACTTTGCGTACTCACTCGTTGCTTCTCTACAATCATCCAAAAAAACGTTTTAAGTAAAGATTTATTATGTTAAAAACAAGTCAAAGCTTATTATTACATGTAATCAGTTGGTGTCTTTGGCCAAAGTGATAGATCTCTTTTGTCTTCAGGGTAAACAAGATGAAAGAAGTAATCTTCCCATTCTAGTTGTCCGCTGGCGTTGTTAGCTAATTTACTTCCATATCCTTGAATCTTTCCAGAGGCTTGATCATTTGCATACTTCTCTTTCTCTTCTACAGCCAAATTGAAAAACTCTTCTCCTGCTTTCTTAACCCTTTCCATTAGCTCAATGGATATGCCATGGTTTATCAAATGCATCACACCCCAATCCAAAGCTGCCTCTTTGAGCTCCTCAATGCATTTCTCACGAATCTTTTGATCATCTGACTCGATGTCTTGTAAATCAATGGTGGGAACTTGAGGACCATCTTCTTTCTTCTCTTCAAGGAAAACGTCGTTGATGCTCTCTAACTCTTCTTTAGGACGTATGTATTCTTTAGGAATGGATATGATTCCGCTGTTTGCTAAACTCTCAACTCTTTCTATAGCAACCATCTTCTTGTTCTTAAAAGCTGAAACAGAGAAGAAACAGAGTAAGTAAAGAAACTTAAAACAGAGGAAAAACAGAGTAGTTGCTTTCTTTCTTACCCTCTCTTTGAGACTTGTTGCAAGTAAATGAGAATGTTAAAAGACTCTTTTATAGCAAAGATTATATTATATATTTTTAGTTGGAAGAAAAGAAAAACGAGTTAGATACGGAACTAAAGAAATGTAGAGCTACCGGACCGGTGGTTAGTAATATACATTTTGCAAGGAAGTAGAGATAAGTGAGTGATACACCTGACGGTCAACGGGAGAGGATGGTTATGGTTGACTGAAAGGTTTTTGCCTTATGGGCTTGCGCTACTAAGAAGTTTTATAAGCCCATAAATGGCCCATTCAACACCTTCGTTGCAACTTGCAAGCCAGATCCACTCATTATATTAAGATTATTTTTTTTCATTGATTGTTTTAGTTTAGTAAGTAAAACCAAAATAAAATTTTATTTAAATTAGTTAAAATTAATTCACTTATTATATTAAGATTTTTTTCTTTCTTTGATTGTTTAAGTTTAGTAAGTAAAACTAAAGTTAAATTTAGTTTAAAATTAGTTAAAATTAATTTTGTATATTAATTTTTATTATTTATTAATTTTTACTAATATATATATTTAAGATTTAAGTCTTGGTTTGTACTTTGTACTTTCCCAATTTTCTGAATATGAAATTAAAAAATCAAATTAATCTTATCTCAGATCTATATTTAATATTAAAAAAAACTTACAAAGATTTGGCTTGATTTGTTTATATACTTCACAAATATTTATTACATATATTGTCAACGCGTGCCATGTAAGATATGAAGACCAGTGAGTAAGTTTTAATTTCCTTTTTAAGGAAAAGGATAAAAAAAAACTAAGTATAGTTACTATTTGGGCCCATCAATAATAAAGCCCATTAAAACTCTAAAATCTAACGGTTAAGATTGAACGGTAAAAGTAATCAGAAGCACACCTGATCACCGCTTTAAACCGTATAAAACTTCACATGTCGTTTTCTGTTTCCCTGAGATTTCCCGGGAAAGGAAATATTAAAAAAAAAAGGAAAAAGGTAAAAATCAAAAATAAAATAAATCAATAAAAAGGACAAAGAGGTTGAGAAATCTCAAGAGAAGAAAAATAGTCAAAAGACTCCATGGAAGATCCTAACGCAAGCAATGTAACGACGATGATCAATTCTTCATCGCAACTAAATCTATCACCATCGATGAATACTCCGATGGTTTCACTTGAATCACGAATCAATCGATTAATTAATGCTAATCAATCTCCATCTCCATCAAGGTCTATTTACTCTGATAGATTTATACCCAGTAGATCCGGATCCAATTACGCACTCTTCGATCTATCTCCATCGTCTAGTAAAGATGGCAAAGAAGATGGACCTGGCTCTTACGCAACTCTATTGCGAGCAGCTATGTTTGGACCTGAGACACCGGAGAAAAGAGATATTACTGGATTTTCTTCTTCTCGTAATATTTTTAGGTTTAAAACGGAGACTCATCGCTCTTTGAATTCGTTTTCACCTTTTGGAATTGATGAAGCTCCTGGTGTTATTAATCATAGTCCGGTTAAAGCTCCGAGAAAAGTGCCGCGATCGCCGTTTAAGGTTTGGATTTTGATTCTGGGGATGATGATGCATTCTTAATTTTTTAATAATTGTTTCTGATTCGTATAATTTGTGGCGTTTTTTGATGATTGAATCTGGATTATATCTTTTGTTTTTAAGTGGATACGAAGCAATTGTTCAAATTTGATTGTCTTTTTGTGTGTAATGTCTGCAGATTTGTGCTTGGAGACTTTAGATTCTTGATCTCGTTGAATTTTGATCTTTGATTCCGTTTATGCATGAATGATTCTTCTGATGTTTTGTTCTGTGATGGTCTAGAATTATAGTCTGGAGGTTTTCATAGTGTTTAGTGATCTAGATGAAACCATTATTGAACAATGCTTGATTTTTTCTAACTGTTGTTAGTGTGATTGTTGATATTTGTTTGTGAGTAATATTGCAACAGATGATATAACAGAGGCTTCTTTGTGTGCTTGTTTAGGTACTGGATGCACCAGCTTTGCAAGATGATTTTTATTTGAACCTTGTGGATTGGTCTGCACAAAATGTTCTTGCTGTGGGACTAGGGAACTGTGTCTACTTGTGGAATGCTTGTAGCAGCAAGGTGAGTTTTTGTTGAACACTTGCAGATTCCTAATAAAACTTTTTTAAGTTATGTGTGTGTGTGTTGTTACAGCAGTTTCAATTTGTTTTGATGTTGAATTTTTCTTCCTTGAAATTCAACAGGTAACCAAGTTATGTGATCTTGGGACTGATGATAGTGTTTGCTCTGTGGGTTGGGCTGTACGTGGAACTCACCTGGCTGTTGGAACTAGTACCGGGAAAGTTCAGGTTAGATCTCATTTACTTTTAGTTTATGTCCTTTTTTAACTCTTAGGCTTATCTGTAGCAATGAATTTACGTTACTTTGCAACTTTCTGAATCTGGAAGAAGAAAAGTAACTACATTAAGTCACAACATTATTAAACCTCATATGGACTATAGGATTCACTTGCCGTATCTTTTAGATCATTAATGGTACCATCTCAGGGGATTATTACAAAGATTTTTTCTTAATTGAAAAGATTTGCTCGAAAAAAAATTTATCAAGGGTGGACTGTCTGTATTTGGACATTGCCCTGAGTGAAAATATCTGCGTTTATGATGTTCTTTTTATCGAATATTTACTCAATTCGTGTTTTGGTAGATATGGGATGCATCACGTTGTAAGAGAACAAGAACAATGGAAGGTCATCGTCTAAGAGTTGGAGCACTTGCATGGAGCTCATCAGTTCTGTCATCTGGTAGCAGAGACAAGAGCATTCTTCAGAGAGACATAAGGTGTCAAGAAGATCATGTTAGTAAACTGACAGGTCACAAATCTGAGGTATGTGGACTCAAGTGGTCTTATGATAACAGAGAGTTAGCATCTGGTGGAAACGACAATCGGGTATGTACTATATTTATTTTCTTCATTTAAGATTACATTACTCTTTGTTTGTTTTTTTTATCCATTAAAATGGTTATAAATGTTTGCAGCTATTTGTATGGAACCAACATTCAACACAACCGGTTTTAAAATATAGCGAACACAGTGCAGCGGTTAAAGCCATAGCTTGGTCTCCTCATGTTCATGGGCTTCTTGCTTCTGGTGGTGGAACTGCTGATAGATGCATACGATTTTGGAATACAACAACAAATACTCATTTAAGTTCCATTGATACTTGCAGTCAGGTAACTTGATTACTTGAACATGACTTGACAAAACATAACTAACAATTCATGGGGTAATAAGTTAACTGTCTCTGTTCTTGTATATCACAGGTTTGTAATTTGGCTTGGTCTAAGAACGTAAACGAGCTAGTTAGCACGCATGGATACTCTCAGAACCAAATCATTGTCTGGAAATACCCAACCATGTCCAAAGTATGAAATCTCTCTCTCTCTCTCTCTCTCTGGCCTTGTATTACATCTTCTCGTCATTAAGGATTATATGATTAACCATGTTTATTCCTTTGTCCAGATTGCAACTTTAACAGGTCACACATACCGAGTCCTGTACCTTGCGGTTTCACCGGATGGACAAACAATAGTAACTGGAGCAGGAGATGAAACCTTAAGATTCTGGAATGTGTTCCCTTCCCCAAAATCTCAGGTAAAAAAAAACAACTTAATCTGTATAACATTAATGGAGAATCCAAAAATTCTAAATTTCATAGGGATTGTATTTGGGTACTGTGCAGAACACGGATAGTGAAATCGGGTCGTCTTTCTTTGGTAGAACAACAATTCGGTGAAAAATCGACAAAGTTTATTCATTACTTGAGCCAAGCCAGTTTGAGTTGGTCTTCTCAACCAACATTTCACACGGAAGAGTCATCAAATTTATCTAACCCTTTTGATATTATGGGTTCGTCAACATTTTTCTTTACATTTTTTCCCAAAGTGTATATCTTTATTCAATTTTGCTTCATATATTCTATAGTTTCTTGTATTTACTTACAAACACAACATTTTATAATGAGCCAATAATAATCAATGCAATGCAATTATTCGTTGTCATTGTCTCTAATAATATTATTTGTTCTTATCTTTCTGTATTGATCATAAATTAGATTCATGAATGGGTCAGAGAATAAAAAGTCATATTTATTTGAGTTATAAATAAAAAATAAAATAAACCAAATAAATCCAAAAAGAATGATTTGGAATCATTAGAAACAAGAGGTGGCTGATACGCTTTGTAAACCCTTATTTTCACGTGTTAGAACCGTCGATTTGGATCCTCAAATACGTTATTACTTTACTTTTGGTGAAGATTCTCATGAACGTTTCCCATATTTTATTTATAGCTTTTCTGAATATTACTACTTTACTTTATTCTATTTTTTCTTAGGAGTTTGGCGAATCAGTGTTACCATTTGGAATTTATTTATAATGGGCCATTAAAAAGCCCATTAAGATTCAGTTATTTAAAACCGAAACCAAATCGAAACCCAATTAGCAAACCAAAAAATCAGTCAAAAGTTTTTCCTCTGCATTGTTTCTACTTATTTGAGCTTTGGTCGAATCTTTTAATTGATGGCTTCTTCTTCGTAACTTATCTCAATGTGACAATCTCTTGAGATGATGATAAAGACTTTGGTTTCTCCTAGTACTGCTGTATTTGTACTGAGTCTCCTCCACTCGTCTTCAGTCATGTTTTAATTTCACTCATACATTATTCTATAAATCAATATGGCATTATCTTATTTTTAATTCAATCCATTTGTGTCTGTATTTTAGGGATTTGGATCTCAGAAACTCAAATTTAACAGATCTTCTGACAAAGTAAAGCCCAGAGCAGTAAAAATGGAACTCATAATCACTCAACCTGATGATTGGCATCTTCATCTTCGCGATGGAGATCTTCTTCATGGTGTTCTTCCCCACAGGTCTTATAACTCTTCCTTCTTATTCTTTATTTTTTCACTCAGTTTGCTTTCGTATCTCCTATGGAACGATTGTTTATTTCTTCTGTATGGATTCCTCAGTTACTATCTTAATGGTGTGTGTGTGTGTGTGTAGTGCGAGTACTTTTAAGAGAGCTATTGTTATGCCGAATCTGAAGCCGCCTGTTACAACCACATCAGCTGCCATTACTTACCGGGAATCTATCTTGAAAGCTTTGCCATATGAGAGTAGCTTTGATCCACTTATGACACTTTACTTAACAGACAAAACTCAACCTGATGAGATTAAGCTTGCCAGTAAGTTAATAACTAGTAACTGTAACCTGTAGTCTGATACAATTTCATCTTTCAAATTGAGATTCTACTTGCGACTGTTCATTTTTAGGGGAAAGTGGTGTGGTTTATGCTGTGAAGTTGTACCCTGCTGGGGCAACAACAAACTCTCAAGATGGTGTTACTGACCTTTTTGGAAAATGCTTACCAGTACTTGAAGAGATGGTCAAACAAAACATGCCTTTGCTGGTAAGTAAATGACATATCACACTAGACTTGTATTTTTTGTCTTTTAGACTCAGGAATGTTTTCGTTAGGTTCATGGGGAGGTCACAGATCCGAGTATTGATGTCTTTGACCGCGAGAAAATCTTCATTGATACAGTTCTGCAGCCTCTAATCCAACGTCTTCCACAGCTGAAAGTAGTGATGGAACACATCACTACCAAGGATGCTGTGAATTTTGTTGAATCTTGTAAAGAAGGTCTTTTAACTATCTATTCTTTCGTTTCTTGTCTTTTGTTTATTTTGTTAATCTGGGTAGCTCATACCATTTGTTGGGTATAGGGTTTGTGGGTGCAACAGTCACACCACAACATCTTCTTCTTAATAGGAATGCTCTTTTCCAAGGTGGATTACAACCACACAACTACTGCCTTCCTGTTCTCAAAAGAGAGATACACCGTATGTTCTCGCCACTTTCCTGTAAAACATTAAGATTTCATTTCTTTCAGCTGCTTTCTGAAGAACATTACTTTTACTTCAATGTACAGGAGAAGCCATTGTTAAAGCTGTAACTAGTGGAAGCAAGAAATTCTTCCTTGGCACAGATAGTGCTCCACATGAAAGGACTAAAAAAGAAGCATCATGTGGATGTGCTGGTATTTACAGCGCTCCTGTTGCCTTATCCTTATACGCAAAGGTCTTTGATGAGGTAAGCTTTGTAACTTCAAACAATTTACTTTCCTGGTTTTGGATTGCCTTATGTTAATTGTTTTTTTTACTTCTTGAACATTCAGGCGGGTGCCCTTGACAAGTTGGAAGCTTTCACAAGCTTCAATGGACCTGATTTCTATGGCCTCCCGAGAAACTCATCAAAGATCACACTAAAGAACTCTCCTTGGAAGGTACCAGACGTTTTTAACTTCTCCTTCGGAGAGATCGTACCTATGTTTGCTGGAGAAACCCTTCAGTGGCAACTATTGAAATAATTTGGTGTTTTAGAGTTGTCAAAATTTTTGTTTCTCCCAAATCAGTGTACTCTTGTAGCTTTCGGATTGGAATTTTTCTTAAGGCTGAGTTATGCTCTGCATTTTTTGAGGAATAAAAGCAAGATACTGACCAAGAATGTTTATTTTGTTTTTGGAAACTATTTCTTTTTGGTTTCTCTATACTGAATCTAAATGACAGTATAATTTTCAATCAGAGTGTGTCTGATTCCTACTCCTCCTGAGGAAGATGTCCCATTCTCATAAAGGCTAGGCAGAATTGCTGTTGAGTTAACTCTAGTTGGAATCATTGGCCAAGGTATGTGTTCCTCCAAATCCATTGATCCACCTAGATTTTGGTCTTCTCTAGATGAGTCCGTGTAAGAGACATCCGCTCCAGATTCATCCTCGGTTGTCATGTCCTTAGCTGTTTGCCTTTGTCTGGCAGCATGATCAGGTAAACCGGAAGTCTTGTCTTCCTGGTAAGACTTTGTAAATGAACTGTCTCTGCTCTCGGAATCTGAGAACTTTCTCTGCATATATAAATATATCATCTTTATTCTGATTTCTGCCAAAACACTCAAGAAACCAAGAATCGTAAGATTGATTAGAGATACCTGCACAGTCTTTGTTTTAGAAGAATCTGCTAGAATTGGCTGGATAGGTTGAGGTTCATCTGTTCTTCCAATTTGTGTATCTTGTTTTCTTGTTTTAGAGCGCATTTTAATGTCGATTTCTTTACTGGGAGGGTATTTTGGTAGAGAAGATGGATTGCAAGGCAGTGGCTCAGTTTTAAAGTACTGTTTCATGGTGGAAAAAGTTAAGAACAGAAAATAATATTTTACAGAGGAACATGTTAAGGTCCAAATCCAAGTACCTCGCTCTTGAGAGCACTAGCTGCAGTGCCTCGAAAATCAGGATCTATTGAAAGCAAAGTCTCTAAAAGCAAAATAACAGAAGTTGGAAACTGTTTGAATGTCTCTGCTATATGTGATCCATATGGAAACATTGGTCTCAATGGTGTCGAAAGCTGCAGCTTTAGTTTTGTCCAATAATCCTCTGAAGGTGATCCACACAACTCAAATATCTTGTGCAGTTGGTCTGTCTTAACATAAGAAACACACAGAAATTGTCTGAAACTTTGCTTATCAGGTAAAAAGAACAAGACCTTACTGGAATGTAATGGTTTACCTCGTTCTTTCCGGGAAGAATAGGCTTTCCGGCGTATAACTCAGCTAATATGCAGCCTGTGCTCCATAAGTCAATCCCAACACTGTAATGAGAGGCTCCAAGCAAAAGCTCAGGAGGTCGATACCATAGAGTTGCAACATGAGTAGTTAAGGGAACACTGTTATGAGGATCAAAGAATGTAGCTAAACCAAAATCTGCAATCTTGAGGACTCCATTACCGTTGATGAGAAGGTTCGAACTTTTTATATCTCGATGGAGTACATGATTAGTGTGGCAATGATCAAGGCCTCCTAAGAGCTGTCTCATGTAGCATTTAACCTGATAAAGAAGGAGAAGAGAGTACCTGAGAATTTTGAGAGCATATAATGAAGAGAGTTAGTTAGAGAGTAATACCTGAGGTTCTGAGAATTGGACACCGAGTAATGAAGAGAGTCCCAAGAGGTCATGTTCCATGTACTCAAAGATCAAGTAGAGAGTAGAGGAATCATGGTCTACAAGAATCAACCCTTCCAATTTAATGACATTAGGATGATCCAACTTGCGTAGGATTATGATCTCTCTGGCTATACACTTTATACTTTCTGAATTGTTGAGATCAAACCGGATTCTCTTCAAAGCTACCGTTTTGTTTCGAAGAAGATCTTTAGCTTTGAACACCTTACTGAATGTTCCTCCACCAATCTGTTGCAGACATAGATGTTAATATCAAATGAGAATCAACAAAGACAGGGAGAGAAAGAGAGAGATAGACTTCTTCTTGCTTCTCGAAGTGAGATTCACATTCAGGTATCAAACCGACAAGAGCTTCGCCAGCTACAGAGACAAGCCACGGTGGCCAACCGGAGGCAGCTAATTCTGATGAGCGAGGAGTATTAAAAACAAGAACACTTTCTTCTCTTTTTAGCTCCTTTGAACCTAATTTATCACTCATATTCAACAACTCTGACACCTTTTTCGCTTCATCATCATCAGGTATTCTTGTTTCTGAAGAAGGAATGTGGAAGCGAGGATGGTTTTCCGGTAACTCTTTTGTTGTCGGTTTGTTTTTCCGATAAGAAAAAATGCAACCCATTTTGGGATAAAGCTTGAAAGTGCAATAAACAAACGCAAACTAAAACAATAAAAAGTGAAAAGAACAAAAACAAAAGAGGAAATGTCATATGTCTGAACAGAACCAAATTCGCGGGAAAGCGACAGTACTACGCAATCCAAATTTATTCTTTTACAGAGAATACATATACAATACACGTGGACCCTATTCCAAAAGGCTAAGTTGCTGCAACCTAATCATATTTATTCTATTTAGATTACATATCTATAAAGATTAACCAGTTCGGTTTAGTTCGGTTAATTCATTAGAATCACACAAATGAAATTCGAAATGATAACAAAGAGATAGAAAAGTATTTTACAGATAAATTTTTAAGTTTACTTGATTAAGAACAAACTTGTACACTATGTTTCATAATTTATTGACATTTAGACGAAAATATATTAAGACAAAAAAGTTCATAACATAACCACAATAAACACTCTTGTTGACAAGTTCTGAGATTAATATTGGTGAGGGTTTTTCTTGGATGGTCTTGTCTCGGGAGGACCGATGAACAAACCAGTCTCAACTTCCATATTGTCATTATCATATATGTTCACTTCTGATGATGATAATGTCGACAATGATGATGCTATTATTGCTCCCATTCCACTCCACTTTTATTTACACAATCCCCAAAATCTCTTAATCAGAAAACATTTACATTTCATAACAACAATAATTTTTATAACTGTAAAGCACATTTTTACCTTGTCCTTGAGTTCTTTGTTTTCCTTGATGAGTTTCCTCTCCTAAGATTTTGACAATGAACTTATAATTATTTTCTATTTTTAAACTATTAAAATCAAGAAAGATAATGGTTATGTGAATTATAAGAACAAAAAAAAGTAAAGCTAAAGAAGCTTGAATCTTGTTTTACCTCTTCCTTCAACTTCTCAATTTCTTCACGAAGTAATTGATACTGAAAATAATAGAATATATAAATATTGTATATGTTAGAAATTTTCCACATTAAAAAGCATTTCTTATAAATAGACTTTTGCATGTATAATCTAAGAAATATTTTAAACAATATAATCAAAATCCTACACTATCTATATCTATCAACGCTATGGTCTATGGATATACATGCCTATATATAATTGAATTGTTGATACTTATTATTACAAAGTTTTCTTAATAATGATATATAATTTGATTTATGTGACCATGTAAACCATCTACATAAACATCAACTATAAGAGCCAAGAACCTTCATCATTATCTTGTGAACATTACGTACCTTCTTCGCTCTTATCCTGGTCAAACTTCGGTCCAACTGATTCTCCAACTGTTGTAGCTCCTCTATAGAACATGCATCAATGTCTTGTCCTAGCAATTTTCTACAACCAAAATATGTTACAGTTTCTAATTCATATCAACAAAATATTATGAATTTTTTATACCGTTTAGATATATCAAGCTGTTCAATCTTTTTTGTCAAGCCATATGTTTCGTCTCTCGCTCGCTGTTAATTAAAAGTAATGTAGCCGGTGAAACATTTGAACACAATCTTATAAGAAAAATATTCATGCACAATATGTAAAATATAAAAATGTGAATGGAAATTAATCAAAGATTGGAAAAGAGTTTAATTAGTTAACCTGAGAATTGTCATCTCTCTCATGGTTAACTCCAATTTCCTTTACTCGTTTTTGATATCGTTCTACAGTTTCTGATATACTGAAAATAATCAAACAAAAGAAAATGTCAAGGGATCAAACCTAAGCCTTTTCACTTAAATTTAAACAAGCAAAATCCACAAGAATATTATAAATGCGTGTGTGTGAAAAAATACATATAAATACATATATATATATATATTGATATATAAATTTGATATCATTTAATTACTGGAATTTAAAAACATTAAATTACCATGATCATTATTATTGAAGAGAAACAAAGAGAATCATGCAGATATGGCTTAATTGCATTGTTCCTAAAAGTTAGGATATGATCATAAATTTCGAGGTTCGTATCTTATATAAATACATGATCAAAATATATTTTACTACTTTTAAATTTCGATAAAAATTTTGAACAAAATGTCTATATAGATATATATGATTAAATGCAAGCAAAACATTGTTATCTCAGACTCACACTGTATTTCACTTTTCTTTTTTGATGTAATATTTATTACTTCCAAATGCAGTAATAATAAATAGTAATTTTGAAACTAATTAAGATGTGTGATTCAAAATCATGCAACAATATTTTACATGTATACGTCCATATATGTACAGAGACAAGTAAATATAAATGCACATGGACACGCACAGATCGATATAGAAATAATTAATAAGATTAATTACCCTTTATAATATCATTAAGCAGTTGGATGAGTACCTAGTTAACTGTGATTAACCTCTACTTTGCTCAAAAGACACTTAACCACACACATATATATGGTTAATTAAGTTGTAAAATCCTCTAACTCTATGATTAGTCAACATAATTTATAACCCAATAAATAAAATAAGAGCAAAACATAGAAAGAATGATCATTGCCTAAGTTAAGTGATGTGTGTGTGTGTGTGTCCAAAGCCAAGCAAAACACTTCTCTGTTGCTATATTCATGCATATATATTCTCATGACATACAAACATATGCAAAAGAAGCGAGTAGACTCACATATGTTAACACACTATGAATTTGTTACATATCATCATGAACTCACCATGCTTTGTTCAAACATGTGCTGCAAAATTTATCGATGTGATAAGTTCTATAAAATATTAAACCATAATAAAACTTATATTATAACATTATTTATCTTAATACATGTCTAAATCTTACTTAGCGAGATAAATACAGTAATACATCATATATACCTATATATATTGACACACATACGTCTATTACAGCACAGTGATCGAGTGATATACAATAAGACATCTAAATAAGGAAATTTATTGTTAATTCCTAATATGTTTATTTTGCCTAATTCATGAATATGCTGATAATGTATAAGCCTAATTTGAGTAATTAAGGCCAATATATATGCTCAAAAGTCATATAGTACATAATACTGTACATATAAGTACTGCATAAATAGATAAACATCAAGTATCAGTAATTAAAGTATTTTTTCCACATCAAAAAGATCTTAGTAGATTAGATAAGAGTCAGAAAGATCAAGTCAACTACAGCGAGAACAAGTACTATATGCCTTAAAGAAACTATACATATACATATATATAGATATCATAGGTTGCAGTGCCATGTAAATTTGTGACTATACTAGTTATGAAATTATAGTTTCAATCCTTTTAAAGTACTTCATTTTCTTTCTTCGATCTACTTTCTCTACAACTTAATCTCCATTAAATCACGATTAAACCGGATTAGCTCCGGCCAGATGTAATCTTTGAATCGATCAGCAAAAAAAAAAGAGAATAAAAGTAAATACCTAGAGCTAGAGAACTCATAGAGTTTGGATCTTGGAGAGAAGATGATCAAAGCAACTTCAGCATCACAAAGAACAGATAATTCGAAGGCTTTCTTCAATAATCCATTTCTTCTCTTTGAAAACGTGACTTGCCTGCTCGTTGAGTTCTCTATCCTCTTCATCTCCCTTTTTCCTCTCACCATCCTTTACCAACTCCTAAACCAAACCACATATGAAACAAATATTTATAAAAAAAACAAAAGAACAATATGTAGAAATTGAAAAGAATCAAATCTTGAATTTGACTTTGTATAAGAAAATATTATGTTCTATAAATAGAATATGGATTAACCAGAAACTGAAGATGGATTTTGAGATTTACCCTCTTTGTATTTGTGTATGTATGTCTTGTATATGTCAGTGAAGAGAGAAACACAGTAAGGTTTCGTGAGAAGAGGATGTGTGATACTACAGATCTTGAAACCCTAGATTTATGAAGAGGGAGAGAAAAAAAAACTGATAAAGATAGAGGAACCCAAAAAAAAAAAGTTATCTTCTTTATGGTTGATGTGTGATAAATAAACATTTTATAATTTTGCTTTTTATTAAATTTGCCATTTTCTCTAATGCCTATAGTGGTCTATAAACCTAGACCTGGCGACCAATACATTGTACTTTTATTTTTAGAAATAGGGTTACTTAATTTTCTTTCTTCTTTTAGTAAAAAACTTGTAATGCATATTGAGTGTTAATATATATAATAACTATGTGCGGGTGAAGATTGAAGAATACATTCCAAAGGGATTAAAATGAAACTATTTCTTTTTGGAATTTAAATTGTAAATGAATAGATTTTATTTACTTATATTTTTTCATAATATTTTTGTTGATATATTGTAAATGAATAGATTTTGTTTACTTATTTCAGGGATAATTTATTAGGATGTATTTTTATTATCAACATTAAGAAAAATTTGAGTGTTATTAAAGACAGTAGAAGTCTAGAAGAGATCTTGACACGTGTCCATGTTAACCGACAACCTATATATCCGGTGTCTGTCAAAATGAGTTTAACTAGTTCATCTAAGAACAGCCCGCATCCCTGTCGGTTGCCAGCTCATCTGGGACAAGAAGCAAGCACCGTCCGATCTATCTTCCATTCTTTTCTCCAAATGCGCACCCTCCGATCTCCTTAGATATGTTAGTAAGGGGACGTTAAAATAACAGACCAATTAAATAGCAACACGTGTATTAGTATTTGCCTTTGTTGAATGTGATTTTATATTATTCGTTTACTTCCCAATTTGTATATTTTTGAATAATTAATGTAATCTTCATAAGACATAAGCAAGTGCTTTTCCACTATTAGATGCTTTTTGTCTAAAATAAATAAATTTTGTATTTATGCATCTCGGTACAGGTGTCGCACGCTAGGAGGACCACATCCCTTTCACCAAGTTGATAGTACTAATAATGTTTCTTAAACTCCATTTACAAATTTCCCATATATTAAATATAAAAAGAAAACACCTTTGGGAGCAGAGCATCAATTAATGATTTTATAATGCTAAAACATTATATTTACTATACAATATAAATACAATAAAATAACCTACTTTATAAAGTATAAACAGTGTATATATATATAATTTTCTTATAAATAATTATATAATAAACAATTATATACATATATATACACTATATAACGTCCGTTTTTTGTAGCTAATAATCCCTTTGTTTTGGGCTCGTATATTATATTAACAGCCCATTCCATTAGTAGGCCGTTGGCCCATTGGAAAAAAAACATTCATGTTGACAATAGGTGTTACTTACTAAATTTTGAGTTAGAATTTTTTTTTTTTTTATGAGAAATATATATATATATATGTTTGAAAATTCTATATACATCTATGATATTTTTAGCCAAATTTTTTGATAATTGATGAGTATGTTTTGTACATATATTTTTTATATTTTGTTCATTCATTTTCTAAAACAGTTAATCTGGTTTACGACAAAAAAAAAAAAAAANTATATGTACGTTTGACTTTGGTTTTTCTCAAACCTAAACCGAAACCAAATTAAATGTATGTAATGTACCCACCAAAATCAATGAAATAAACTAATCTAACCAAAATAAAAAATTTAACCAGCTCCTAATCGCATCACAACTTAAACTAACCGAACCAAACCGAAACTAAATCCGTAAATGCGGATTGAAATTATAAGGTTCCAAAATCATGCAATAGTTTCTTTCTTGTCAAGAGCTTTCTTTCTCCACTTCTCTTTCTCGACAAAATCAACATCTAAGAACTTGGACGCAAACTCCCAAACCCTGAAAACATCCTCAAAATTCGTCATAAACCCTAATCTAACACTCACAACTGATAATCTCAAACTCATAGCTTCATCGCTTCTTCTCTTGTCTCGAATTCTAATCTTATGCAAATATGCACATTTCAAGCTAATCTTCTCCCTCACTGCAAGCCTCTCCACCATTAAAGGATCGACTTTTTCTCCTTGCCAGTCGAAAATGTTGAACGAAATCGACGATCCTCGACTCTGTTTTGTCTTTGGTCCGTAGATTTTAACCAGAGGCATCTCTGTTTGATGAGAACCAGGATGTTGCAGACTTGTCAAAGCTCGCAGCAGCCACAAAGTCAACAACTTTGACCTTCGACTGATTAGTATTAGCCCCAGAGAATCTGCATGATCTAATCCTCGAAACTCAATCATTGCGTTATGGTGTTTAATTGATGACTCGATTTCAACTATCTCAGAGTTGCCAGATGTAGAAGCACCGTTGTGGTCCACATGGTCCAAAGAATCGTTTTCAAGGGTAATTTCGCCATTTTGTGATATCCAAGCTGGCTCAACTTTTAGGACCGTGAGATTAGCTGGATCCGTGATGAGTTCTGGTTCATCTTCAGACAAAGCAGAAGAACTAGATTTCTTTATGAACAAGCAACCAAAACCAGAAGGATCATCTTGACCTAAAACCTCTGTAAAAGAACAAATGAGAAAATCTGGTTGGAACAGAGAAAGTCCTAAAGTCTCCATATCTTTAGAACCTAAAGCAGATGTATCAAGCAACACATGCCATTCGTTTTCGTGAGCTAAACTCATCCATGAGTATGAATACGAAGCTCCTGTAACCAGAGATTGCAGTGGAAACACAAAGAGTCCTCTTTTATCTTCTTTCTTCCCTCTTCTTTTAGTCCTCATGATTCTTCTCTTCAATTTCTCCGAGAGAATCTCAGTGTTCGGCCATGAAAACTCAGCCGATTCAGGCTTTATACCCTTTTTCTCTGAAATTCTGATAACTTCTTCTACTGCTTCGTCTTCATAGTTGTACACAGTGAGAAGACTCGGATTTTTTTTGAAAGAGTAGAGCTCTGCTACAATTTTGAAAGCAGAGGAACGATCTTTAGTTAGAATCATGTGATATTCTGATTCTTCAAGATTCATAAAACCCATGATTCTTTTCCTCATCCTTGACTGAAACCTAGATTCTTCCCTCGACACTGATAAGAGTTCTCTACCGGAGCTCACTTGCTTGTAAGACAAGTTAAAAACTGAAGAATTCAAACCGGATACTGATTCAGATTCCGAGAATTCTCGAAACTGAGAGTAAGAGAACAAAGGTTGTTGTTGACTCGTGTGATTAAACGACACGTGGCCAGAGGATGAGAGATTTTGATACTCTGTAGATCGGAGATGATCGGCTTGATTTGTCTGCAAGTAATCTGGAAAAGCTGTGATGAGATCATAGAAAGATGTACGAAGAGGAGGAAGAGAGTCTTGGCTTGTGAATTTAACGTTTCGGGTTAGAAATGAAGTTCCTGATGTGATAACTGAGAACTCAAGCTCTTCTTCTTGTTTATGAGGCATGTGATGAGATGAGAATGGTGATGAACAACAGCCATTAAAGCAAGCTTCTGAAGCTTGTTGTATGAACTGTGAATTCATCTTTTTTTTCTTCACTATTACTATTCCTCTGCTTTTTTGTCTGGAGAAAACAAAAAAGAAGAAATGACTTTGTTGTGAGATTGTTCAAGTCAATGAGATAAAAAAAAATGTAATGAAAATTGAGTCTTTAGAAAATTATATAATGTCGTAATCTAATTGCATGGTCAATAAAAAGGAAAGTTTCTGTTCTTTAGTAGAAAGGGAACTCATACCTAAATTTTATTCTCTTCATACTCTGTATTAATTTTTGACTTCAATTTTGTTAGTAAAAAAAAGCAGAGGAAATAACAATAATGTTATTAATAAAAACGGAAAATAAAATCGATTGTTAATGTTAATATAACAAATAATTTTTTTATATAATATATTAATAAAAACAAAAAATTTAGTTGTTAATGTTATTAATTTACATAAAATCGATTAAAATAACATTTAATTCAAATCATAGGAAGTAAATAGTAGTCAACTATCTAAAAATAGAAAAAACAATAATGTTAGAAAGAATATTATAGTTTGAAGATAGATGACTTGGCTTATTAATCATTTAGATTTTTTTGTCATTATTTCACTTGATTATGAGAATTGTAAAATAGAGTCAAACAAACAATCAAAAGATTTATTAGTTTATAAATTATGACCACTAAAATTATATCCGAGAAATGGGGTCCATTTGAAAATAATAATGTATGTTCTTCAATGTTCGTCAATGCTAATTAAGTTTAAATAATTTTGTAAAAAATGAGAAAGTGGATGGTAAGTTCATGCACGTAGAACCTAGAGGGTGACGCGTATTGGACTTGGTCAAAATCTTACTATATATATAACTCGTGTTTACATTACACTTTAATGTTTAATCATTTAATGTCAATCACAATCAATCATCTAATTGTATGTATATGTTTATGCATATTTTACGTGTCCCCATATCTATCATCCACTCCTGACTCCACTACCAAATGGTGGGTGTGTCCATGTTGGGTGCTGCAATAATACTATATAGTATTTGATTAAGCTTTGGGAAGAGTTTATTACATAATTAACAAATCTATCACATCTACAAAGTAGTTCTTGTCAACTAAAACCAAATATCCTCATAACAGTTTGGTTTCATATTTTCCAAGTATGAGAGACAGTCATTTTGTCTCATGTACATAAATATAAATATTTTGCAATCAAACTAGAATATGGATAATTAAGACATATGTATAGTGTTTTGTCCTAATATTTAAATATATAATGTATGTTTTTAGATGTAGATAACATGACTCCACATAACAAAGCAAAAACCTTAATACCATCTTTATCAATATAACATAGGGATAGCAAAAAAAATCTTTGGAAATATGGGAATCCGTGTGGCATCCACTATGATCACAACAAAATAAACAGAACAAAACAAGAAAAATGTAGAATTTTCTGAAAACCCAATTTTGTTTCTTCTCATAATTATAGTTTTCTGATTATAAGAACAAAGAAAAATTGTTAAAACATTATCTGATGTAATGAAATATCAACGTCAATACATATTATTATTGTTATTATCATAAATCGTCCCCAAAAAAGTTTATTATTACAACCGAGTTATTAGATAATAATGGACATATGTCACGTGACCTATTTGTATATAGTTTGCCTAAAGCGTAGGCAAATTGATCCTCATTAATAAGTGTCAACTAAAGTTTTAGTCAACGAAGTACTCTATTTATTTAATTTAACAATTGACATCATTTTTTTTTATCCTAAATTTCTATGTAATGCGTATTATTTCTTGAGTATGATTGATAGCTCAAGTGTTAATGTCTTACGACACAAAATATGTTTTATCAAAAAGTTTTTTCCATGAATAAATTAGATTTTTTTTCTTAAAATTCTCCGGCAAACAACAAGAAAAACAAGACTTTACTTGTAGAGAAACAAGCAAGAAAAAAACAGTCTGTCAGTTTTGTTTTTTTCATAATAATATTAAATTTGGTTTGTATATTAGCATGTCGATTTCATAACCATATAACACAGCTTAACAAGTACTTGCATGACCCCAGATTGAACAACAAGGAATCGACTTTAAATAAATATTTGGTTGGGATAGCTATATGAATTTATTTACGATCGTTTCTTTGTTAATTATCATATATCTTTGCCCATGAGTAATCCAAGTCACATAGAAAAGGTTTGCAAGTTGCTTTGATGCAAATCATACCAAAACAAACTTGATTTTAAACATACAAACATGTATTATATTAATAATAATATTTTGTAAAAAATAAAAGAGTCTAAGAATAAAAAGATTCTGGAATCAAAGGAGACAGATTCCTCTATAGCTCTCATTTTTGTTTTTAGAAAAATGGGTGATCGATCAATCACTTGTTCATCTTCGTACCTCAACTCTCTCCGAAAAAAACTGCTTCTTTTCATTTTTGTAAAAAACCCATAAATTTCGTCTATATTCATTATCAGCTTTGACTCACCAAATCAATGGTTACGGTGAACGTGAGATTGATCTCATCCATTTACCATTTCCACAGATTCGAAGATGCGATCTAACGCAGTTGAAGCCTTTATGGTATGTTGTTTCTCATATCCTCAAACGTTATCTTTTGAATGTTTAATGTTTACAGATTTCGATTTTTTTTTATGGGTAAGTGTAAATGTATGTCCTTTAAGATTATTACCTAACTATTGATAATAAAGGAGACTCATTTTAGATGAGTGATTCAATCAAATCTCGTTTTTTTAATGTATTGAAGATAGGTAATAGAATATTGATATAACTATTGTTTGATTGCAATACCAAAAATAATTTATTAAGCAACTAACAGATCTTTTTGACAGTTGACAAAGTTAGGTAGGGATTGAGAGATACCCCACTGCTGAAGGTACATCTTCTGACATTTCATACTTATAATGTAATTGATGATTTGATGATTTTTTGGATTTGATGTGAAACAACAAGAGATGTTTTACTTTCTTGTTTTGTTCTTTCCCTAGGGACAATGTTCTGTATGTTGAATTTGAGATCACGATGCTGGAATTATTCTGCTAACAATTCTTAGTGCTTTCAAGATTTGGACTGTTGTCAAGGATTCTTAGGACTACAGGAACCTCAAGCTATGGGAACTGATAAGCATACTGCTCGTTTTTTACATAACCTCAAGATGGGGAGAGTCAGAACTATGCTAACACATACTTATCCTTATCCGCATGAGCATTCACGTCATGCTATGATTGCTGTAATTTGCGGTTGTCTATTCTTTATTTCGACAGATAACATGCACAGCCTCATTGAAAAGTTAGACAATAATTTCAAGTGGTGGTCTATGTATGCATGTTTGCTTGGATTTTTCTATTTCTTTTCATCTCCATTCATTGGAAAGACTATGCGACCAAGCTATTCAACTTTCAGTCGGTGGTATGTGTTATGCTTATTTTGTCTTCCATTAAGTGTATGTATATCAACAATTTTCACACTATGGAATGTTTTTTTTTTAATTATTTGTTTTGTTGTATAGGTATATTGCTTGGATTTTAGTTGCAGCCTTGTACCATCTCCCAAGTTTTCAGTCCATGGGTTTGGATTTGAGAATGAATTTGTCTTTGTTTCTAACAATTTACATATCATCCATAGTCTTCCTTTTTGTCTTTCACATCATATTTTTTGGTCTTTGGTATATTGGTATTGTTTCTCGTGTGGCTGGAAGACGCCCAGAGATCTTAGCCGTTCTTCAAAGTTGTGCTGTAAGTAGACACTATCCCCAATCTTGTATTTCATGGTCATTTTCTTAAAACACTACTTTAAAAATAGAATTCTAATTTTACCTTTTGCAGGTTCTTAGTATATCATGCTGTATTTTCTACAGCCATTGTGGTAATCGTGCTATTGTGAGGCAAACACCCCTTGAGAAAAGGCATTCTAGCTGGTTTTCAAAAGGTGGAAATAGCAAGAGTACTTGGATTGCGAAATTCATACACATTGATGAGCTGAAAGAACAAGTCTGTTCATCATGGTTTGCTCCTGTTGGATCTGCACGTGATTATCCACTATTATCTAAATGGGTCATTTATGGGGAGGTCTGGTTTCCTTTATATTATTCTAACTTTTAGTGTATGCGCTTATTTGACCATTCTCTGTTGTGTTCCTGCGTTTTCTTACCTGCAGTTGGCATGCAATGGGTCTTGTCCTGATTCATCTGATGAAATTTCTCCTATATACTCACTGTGGGCAACATTTATTGGTCTTTATATTGCTAATTATGTAGTTGAGAGATCAACAGGGTAAGTAATAGCTATGGTGTAGTACTTATTAAGTGAATATTGCGACTAAAAAGTCAACAACACATACAGAATAGTTACTGTTCTTACGTTAACTCTCGTTGTAGGTGGGCTCTTGCACACCCTCTGTCTGTTGAAAATTATGAGAAGCTGAAGCGGCAACAAATGAAACCTAATTTCTTAGATATGGTTCCTTGGTATTCAGGGTATGTATATGTCAACTAAACTTTTCCCTTTCGATATATATAGCATCTACCAAAGTTTTCTTTGGAGCAATACACACTTAAAGTGGGATACTTGAGAATGCTCTGATGACTGATCTGTCTGATTATCTATTTTTCAGAACTTCAGCTGATTTGTTTAAAACTGTGTTTGACCTACTCGTATCAGTGACTGTGTTTCTTGGCCGCTTTGACATGCGAATGATGCAGGTATACCTTTGTTTTTAATGACATGATAGGATCAAATCCGTTTATCTCTCTTATTATACTGCATATTTTAAATGTCTAGGCTGCAATGACCAAAGATTGTGATGGAAACAAGAACAAAGAACTGTTATATGATCATTTAACTGATAAGGATGATTTCTGGTTCGACTTCATGGCGGATACTGGTGATGGTGGGAATTCATCTTATTCTGTCGCGAAGCTTCTAGCTCAGCCTTTAATCAAAGTCCCACTAGATGATGATTTTGTATCTCTACAAAGGGGTAATGTACTGCTTATTGGGGGTGATCTCGCGTACGTATACTACATGTGATTTTTACATATTCTGTGTTTTCTTGTCTAATCTGAATGTAACCAAATGGATGTCTTTATTTGATATATTGCAGATATCCTAATCCATCAGCTTTTACATATGAAAAGCGTCTATTTTGTCCTTTTGAGTATGCGCTCCAGCCTCCCCATTGGTATAAAAATGATGCAATTTCTGTTGACAAGCCTGAATTACCTGACGGAGTGTCTGATCTGAAGCATTATGATGGTCCTCAATGTTTTCTTATCCCTGGAAACCATGGTGGGTTTCATCTCTCAATTTCATTGCACTTTCTAATAATAAGTTTCACATAATTGGTGTTTGTTGGTAATTGCTTCTAATAGTAATGTTATTAATTTAATGTTTTAGACTGGTTCGATGGACTTAATACTTTCATGAGGTATGTATGCCATAAAAGTTGGTTGGGTGGCTGGTTTATGCCCCAAAAGAAAAGCTATTTTGCCCTGCAGCTACCTAAAGGATGGTGGGTGTTTGGTTTGGATCTCGCGCTTCATGGCGACATTGATGTTTACCAGTTCAATTTCTTTTCTGAATTAGTGAAGGGGAAGGTAGATTTAGCATCTTCCTTCTTTCTTCTGCTAAATAGATTCTGCAGATGCCATACTAAATATACTACTTCACATCTACTTGAGCTCTTTTGTCTTTTTTTGTTCGCAACTTATAATGTTTTGTGATATTGGTTTTGGGTTTTCTTTTGTTTGTGAAATGACCATGGTTTGACTATTAGAGTTGGTGTCTTATGCTTGCTGCTATTAAGTTTGTAATTTGTTGCTTTGATGAAAGTTTTTTTTTTATCTTTTCATATAGGTTGGGGAGAATGATGCAGTGATTGTTATAACACATGAGCCAAACTGGCTTCTTGATTGGTATTGGAAAGACGATACTGGAAATAACATGAAACACTTGATATGTGACTTTTTGAAAGACAGGTGTAAACTTAGAATGGCAGGAGATTTGCATCATTATATGCGTCATTCATTTACTCAATCAGATGGACCTATTCATGTACAACATCTCCTTGTTAATGGTTGTGGAGGGGCTTTTTTGCATCCCACTCATGTATTCAGAGGCTTTTCAAAGTTTTATGGTGCTTCTTATGAAAGTAAATCTGCATATCCTTCTTTTCATGATTCAAGCAGGGTAAATGTTTTTCCTTGGGTCCTCTTATCCACGATCAGTGATTTGTCTTGTTTTATTTGTATTCAAATATTTTGTTGTTTGCTGTTCTTTGCAGATTGCTTTGGGAAATATTTTAAAGTTCAGGAAAAAGAACTGGCAATTTGATTTCATTGGTGGCATCATATACTTTCTCTTGGTCTTTTCTTTGTTCCCTCAGGTGCAGTTTTACACAGCTTTTGACTTTCTCAAACTCTTTTTTTGTTCCTATGAATTTTTTCTTGTTTTTCCGCTGTATATTTCTTCTGCCAGTAATGCAGCCTGAATTGGTTATTAAAATTTGTCTAATCTTATTTCTCAAAATTTGGCCTTGCATATCTGTTGTTGTGTTTTCCTGCTCTAATCATCTTTTACGCTCAGTTACACTCACGAGAAGCCTTTCATTTCTTGTTGGTTTCAGTGCAAGCTAGGTCATATCTTACGAGCTGATTCATTTTCTGGCCACCTGGGGAGTTTCTTTGGTACAGTTTGGAATGCCTTTGTGTATGTAACAGAGCAGTCATATGTGTCTTTCACCGGAGTTATTATGTTGCTGATAACTGCAATTATGTTTGTTCCCTCAAAAATATCTCGGAAGAAACGACTGTTAATTGGAATTCTTCATGTTGCTGCACACCTGATGGCTGCTTTGATTCTTATGCTGCTGTTGGAACTCGGCATAGAAATATGTATTCAGCATAAACTCCTTGCAACCTCTGGTCAGTTTTCTTATCATATAATATAATGATATTGGCTTTCCTCATTACAATGCTAATGGATAATAATTGTGATCTTTCCTTGATTGATCATTTAGCTTCTGTGATAAAACCTTAATGGATTTTGGAAACTCTCGGTTACACAGGGTATCATACATTGTATCAATGGTACAAATCAGTAGAAAATGAACACTTTCCAGACCCCACTGGCCTTCGAGCCCGTATCGAACAATGGACGTTTGGATTTTACCCTGCCTGCATCAAGTATCTTATGTCAGCATTTGATATTCCTGAGGTAATGTACTTTTTCAACTTAGCCTTTGTTATAGGTAAAACTAGAAAACTATGTTGCAGCCTATTAAAGTATTTAACATTAGGTGATGGCTGTTACACGAACTAACATTTGCCGAGAAGGAATGGAGTCGCTTTCTCGAAGTGGAGCAGCCATATATTATGCTTCAGTCTTCCTATACTTTTGGGTCTTCTCAACTCCTGTTGTATCTTTGGTTTTTGGATGTTACTTATATATCTCCATCAACTGGCTTCACATTCACTTTGATGAAGCATTCTCTTCACTTCGGATTGCTAATTACAAATCATTCACCCGTTTGCACATCAAACCTGATGGAGACCTTGAAGTCTTTACCCTCGGGGTAGATAAGGTGAGAAAACATCTCTTGAGCTTGTGATTATGGAGTTTGTGTCTGGTCTTTAAGCTGAGGAGTTTATGTGATGAATGAGTCCAGGTGCCAAAGGAATGGAAGCTAGACAAGGACTGGGACTTAGAACCGAAACCTACAGTAAACATGAGTCATCACAGAATGTTTCCAAGCAAATGGTGTGCAACATCATTGCAGCAGGATCCTGTCAACACCGTAAAGATCGTGGATCGTTTTGTTATACATAGATCAGATAAAGAAACTAAAGAGACTGGAGGAGGATCTTAGATAGAATCAGGTTCTCCACTGATCCATCTCTTTTAGAATGTAGTCTATAAGGGACTTTGAGATGAATAATAAGGCTTATATGCTTATGTATTGCTTTTGCCTTGTAAATTTTGGTTATATAAAACCATAGTTAACAATTTAACAGCAGAATCGTTTATGATTCAGCTTTAGAATCTAACTATAATGATAAGTCTCTAAAACAACTTAAACTCTATTTGCTTTTGTTCTCTTTTGTGGTTTCTTCATTCAACATTATTTCTTTAAAAGCTTTGAAGTTGTTGAGATAAAATATATAAAAATAAATAGTTGGCACATTCTCAAACCAACGACTTCTTTTCTTCATCCTCTTCTCTATCACTCTCACCTCCAGCGATCCTAACCGCTGGTCTAGCCGGATTCTTGTTTGGACTATCCATCGGAACCATCTTCAATACAATCCCCATTGCTATCAACAACAAGCCTGATCCGTGCTGTTCCGTTAATGGCTTTGTGAATATCAAATATGACAACAACAATGTAACACCTTTCCTCGCCGTTGTTATCTACACAAAACGTTTTTTTAACCACAACATGATTTAGAAAGAGTCAATTATACTGCAAGTGAGCGTTTCAGAGAGAAGATTAGACAATTACCAAAGCAGTTGTGGCAGCTCCAAAGAGAGCAATGAGTGATAGAACAGAGACTTGACCGATGAATGTGGCCATGGCTTCGAATACAAGCACTCCATACACATACGGATGCTGCAAATATACACAAAGAACAAAGAACAATTTTATTTTAAATATACCAACTAACGAATCATTAAACCATTTGATAATAAAATATTGCATGTTGGTACTTCAGTTATTGAATCAATGAGTTGAATTTTATTTTATTAAAAAGTCAATTTGGCTTAATAAAAAAGTTTGGCAGATTCAGGCACGTCGGTCAATGGTGTCTTATTTCGTCCTATACCAAGAATCATACAAAGTTTGACATTTTCTTTAAGAGTCTAAACCAAGTGTCACTCCGGTTTGAACCATGAACTGAGTCAAACCTAAACCAAGAACTTTCAAAGCTATTACAAAGTCCACACTCTTTGTCACTTCAACTTCAAATAGACTATGTCAAATGGTGCATATAAACCAAAGCGGATTAATTTGGTTTTGGTTAAGGTTTACCAATCAAACCGGAAAAAAACAGAGGTTGGTTTGCTTACTTGTGCACATGCAGTCCAGGCACGAAAAACTTCTCCGGTTAAAACCATGGGAACAAACAAGAATGGTAATCCAACAACCGTTGAACAGAACAGCATCTCCATCTACACAAACACACATTACAAGAATCTCAGACAAGAAACAAAAAAAAAACAGAACATTAGAGAAACAAAACAATAACAAGACTTTTTTACTTGTAGTAACATACCTGAGTTGTCTCTGGATTCATTGTGAAGATAGCCTCTTGTAAATTACCCAAGAAAGCATCCATGATCAAAGCACCAGATATCATCAAAATCCCAATCATACTAAAATTAGGAGACATTTGTGCATCTGCTAATGTGAATAGTATCAAACCAAGAACAAGTAAGAAGGCTGAAATGTATTCATGTATAGGATATTTTCTTCTAAGACCAGGTATGAATGCTCCCATTATCATCACTGGCAATACCTACACAAAAAGAAAAGATTTTATCATTGTCTTTAGCTAACTTATAAACTCATTGAGGATTATTATTTATTACCTTGGTGGATTTGAACATGATTTGAGCTGGATAATTAAGATAAGCTAAAGATCCTTTGGTTAAACCATGTGATCCCATAAGAACAGCAGAGAGTTTAACATAAGTTCTCATAGGATTAACAATATGCTTAGTGGTAAAGCCTTGAAGGTAGATGAGAAACAAGTATACAAATCCTTGTATAAATGTGAAATACCAACCAAAGCTGTAAGTAAACACAAGAATTT
Source organism: Leavenworthia alabamica (assembly GCA_000411055.1). Classification (NCBI taxonomy): domain Eukaryota; kingdom Viridiplantae; phylum Streptophyta; class Magnoliopsida; order Brassicales; family Brassicaceae; genus Leavenworthia; species Leavenworthia alabamica. The sequence continues at coordinate 65,719 of KE156389.1, forward strand.
TAGTAAAATTCACATTGTTACTTTTTTAATCTTAAGTAATCAAAAAGTTGACTTTTACCTAAATTGAAGGCGATTATAAACATATTCCTGCAAATCAAAAGAGAAGTCGTCAAGTCAATGATCATATTTAAGTAAATATACAATTTTGTAGATCCAATATATATCCTCCAAACTCTGTTTTATTTACAAGATCATAACTTTTTAATGTGATCTCACAAGTCTTTTGACTTAAAACAGAGATCAAAATGTTTGGAGAGAGTTTAGTTGATCATGCAATTTTGCATCTTTCTCTGTATATTATTGTTTTTTCCTTCTCAGAAATAAAACATCAAAACACATAGCAAGCATGCAACAAAAAATCAAAGTTTTTCAAATCAGAATCAAAAACAGAGTATGAGAAGAGGAAATAAGAAATAAACCTCGCAAACTCCGTTAACGAGATAACCAAAAAAGAAACCAGAAGTACAAATGAGAAACTGTTGCCAAGTTGGTCGATCAGACAGAGATATTCCAAACAGAGTTCGTGATTGTTCTTCCTTCTTCATTTTTCTTCCTTTTTCTCAAAGGAAAAAATGAAATTTTGTTAGGAGATTTGATCTTTTTTAAGAGGTTAACAAAAACCCAGAAAAATTAGAGTAAATCCCAGGAATTATTGATCAAACACATGGAGAGAGTCACTCGTAACGGTTATTACTCCTCGTAAATAACCAAAAATCCCGAAGAAAAAGGTAATTTTGAAGAATAATAATTAAAATAGGTGTAAATCACTTCCTCGAAGTCTCTGTCGAAAACTTCAAGTATAGAGAGAAAGGAGAAGAGAGAATAAATAGTGATATTGGAAAAAGAGAGAGGAATAAGAGATGGCTTTTATGAAGGATTCAGAAAACGCATGAAGACTCTGTCTCGTGATTCGCCACTCTGTGACACGTTTTTTTTCCTTGTTAGCGTTCTTCTTCTTTTTACGTTTCCTGCTTCATCGCATTTTATTTACCGGTTAATCTCTACTTTGCATATAAGCCCTCCTATAATTTTTTTATTTTTCTTCTAAGTCTAAAACTTCTGCTTATTTACGTATCATAGCAAATTTTACATTATGGAAATGTATTCTGAAATAAAAATTTTAAATGATTTAATTTTTAGTGAGATTTGATATGATTTGGTTAGATTTGGATGAATTTGAAAGTTTGTTGGTAAGTTTTTTAAAAATTTATTTAAAATCATGAAATTTTGATATTTATATTTTTAATTAAAAAATCTCTAAAATCCCACATGAAATTTTAATATCACTTTTAATAACAGTAGATTTTAATAGTTTTATAAAAATTACTAATTTAATAAGATTTGATTTTAATAAATACTTTAAAATATATTTCCTACAAAACATAATTTATAATTTTAAATTAAATTACTCAAAATCTAATCAAATATATTCCCTGTATCCATGAGGTCATAATTACATCAACAAAAATAGGGTTTGGATTTTGGAATAACAGTTTTTGTTGACCATGTCATCAATCTATGTGTAGATTTTTTGTTAATTTAACAAAAAAAAAGAAAAAAAAAATAAATGCTATTAATTAAAAATATTTATTAATTTGTCTAAAATCTAAAGAAAATAAAACATCAAAACTTAATACATATAAACATTTTATATTTTTGTTAATGCAGATGAAAGTTTGTCAACATTCCGGTTTAAGGCAAGTTAGTCACTCCATTACAGCCTGTCCTATTTTTCTGATTTATTTATTTATAGTGAAATAGTAATTAGTTACTCTGGTTTTGTCAGCCAGAATTAATATACACTATGACACGTTTTGCTAAGGAAACAATTTTATTTTTTATTTTTCTGTCACCTGTTATTCATATCAAACAATTAATCATATACACCTAACTTCACCAACAGAAATTTATTGAACTTAGTTTTGGAAGATTTTAACGATAGTTATTTTAAATAAATCAGTGACAATGTTTTAGTCAACGAAGTGAACGTTTTGGTTTATGGACTAAAAATAAAAAAGAAGTATTAGGTGACTGTGTATGGTGAACAGTCAGAAATATACATTTTTATTGGTAACTAATTCTAATTAAAAATAATATGATTCGACTAAAATAGTATATGAAATAACATATAGAGAAAATAGTTTTAATAATTTTATTAGTGACGAATCAAAAACAGTTGAAGCCATTTAGGTTTGAAAATATTTTATGTGAAATTGTATCACAAAATAAATCTATAAATGTGTAAATAATAATCTCATGAGTCAAGGGATAACAAAAATGGTCTGAGTTAGATATTTGTGTTGCTTAAAATCGATTGTGTGGTTTATAATAATAACCGGAAGACTTTTGCATTCGGAAGCAACCGAACCGATCACAGATTCATCACATATCTCAAATTCACAACAATAATAACGCCAGAAAATAATATAAAATATAAATATTAAAACTCGATCGAGTTAAGTAATCAAAGTCGTTATAGAGCATTAGAACTAATCAAGTGGCGTACGGTCAAATAGTGTGGGCCCAACTTCGGCCATTTTGTACGAGGCCCCGGAATCTTACCAAACTGAAGACAGGTCTGTCTCTTAAACACGTATGCTTCTTTCCACAAATGAATTTACTCTTGTTTCAAAATAAAATTAATAAAATACTAAAATAGTAACCAATTTTGAAATATCTACTAGATTTTAATAATATCATATCATGAATAATATATAATATAGGGTTGGTAAATTCGAATAGGTGATCTTTGTAAAGTTTATATGTCATACGAGTGATTAAAAATGCAATGATATGTTATATATCAATGATAGGTGATATGTCGCAATATTTGGTTAGCGTGACTAATACAAATTATTAAATCTCATTAAATATTATTATTAAACAAGTTTTCAAATATAGAATTTCTTCATCCGTTCAAGTGTCTCTCTCTGAAGCAATTATTGAGTACGTAATTTTATGTTATATTGAGATTTGGTTTATCTCATAAAGTATGGTTTTCTTATCAAAACTTAGACACAGTCGTCAAGGTAAATATTTGGAGGTCCAACGGGCCATATAATAGGCCCATTTGATATAATACAAATAGCTAGTAACGAAAGGATGAACAATAACGAACATGTGACAAAAAAAAAAGTTTCACAACGACAAATCAAGAATAAGTTCGTCGATCAGGGAAGTCACGAAACCATTTCCCAACTCTTCAACCACATACTCTTTCTCATCTCCTTTGATACAACCCCATTTCATTTCCTTTAGATATATCACTCTCTTCTCTTTCAATTCCCAACTCATAAACATATCTTCTTCTTCTTGTCTCCTCATTACCCATTCTTCTACTATCTTTACCAACTTATCATCGTCTCTTCTCTCATTATTCTCGTCTTCTTTGAAAAAATCTAGTAACACATTGTCTACGATGTGAGATGCTAGTAAATGGTTTGGATCTTTGATAATTCTAGATTTTACTAGAGAAAACAAACGGTTTGGTCGGTTTTTGGATTGATCTTCTTTGGTTTGTATTATATGAGAGTTGCAATCTTGTTTTTCCACATATTGATCTATGCGTTTCTCTAAATCCACAGGCTCAAGTCGTACCAAACTCTCAAATCTTCTCTTTCTCATGACCTTCTTCTCATTTGTTTCTGTAGATGTCAATACAGAAACACCATAATCTCATCGGCTAATAAATCATGTTGATTATGAAAAAAGTAGATAAAATAGTGCGTTATCTTTTAAAGAGACACACCCCAGAAACCCTAAACCCTATATTGATGATTGAATATTCAAGAACATAAAAATATATAAACTGTGAATTACCCTTTTGATGCGAAGGAGGAGATACAACATCGTCTTCGAATGGACATTCTAAGATCGATACTGGACTGAGTTGGTCTTTTTCTTCGTTCGCCCATTCCTACAATTTACACGAGTTTAGAAATAAAAATCTAAGGCCCTACCGCACACGTGCCTCGCACGCATGAACCGACAATTTTCAGAGAACCCAACTCCACTCATCTTAAACTAGGATCACATTTACGTTTAACTCAAACTAGTTCACTTAAATGTTTTGTAGTTGTAATTAGTTGGTGATATTATGGTTGGTGCATTGATAAATTGACGTGGCGGATGGTAATTGGATAAACACTTTGAAACCTTGTTAAACTAACTAACCTCTCTGTTGTCGTTGACAGACGATCCGTCACTGACATGTGACCCTACACATTCCCCACACTTGGTAATTGCTACTCCGCTTGATGACCGAGTCACCTCCGAGTTCTTGTACGAGTCACCCGCGGTGTTTGACAATGCTACTTCACTGGAAAATGAGTCTGTCGGACAAATGAGATCGGGTGGTTGATCTTGACTGTCTTGGAGAAAATCTCCGAATGATCTCCACCGTTGGATCTCCTGTTCACTACCCTCCATCTTCCGTCCATTCTCTTCGTCGACGTTAAGTTCACGGCGATAAGGTTTCTTCCAAAAGTTTCTTGAGAAAAGTCTTTTAGACGGAGACGAAGATTTAACGGAAGCAAATAACGGCAAGAATTTAAAAGTGCTGAGTAACGACGTCGAAGCTTTTTGAACGGCGTGAGTAAGCACAAATCCGCAAGTAAGACGGCGACTGTGGTGAAACAATCCTGACTGTTTGATATCTGCACCGAGGAAGCAACGGACGGTAGAGTAACTTTGACAACGAGGGAAAGATTTAAAGCCGTTGGATGAACAAGAGCTAAGATCATCGAGAAGGTAATCTCTCAAACTCAACGGCTTTAATCTTTTTTTGCTCACCGGAAAGCGATGATCGGGGGAACTGATAGACGCCATTGGAGAATCAATCTAAGAATATATATTTATTTGAGAGCATGTGAATATGAGTAATGAGTGATGAGTGTGTGATGGAGAGAGTTATATCTAAGGGAGTAGTATAATAAACTTGTTCGATGTGGCTGTCATAAAGAAAAATAACAAAAATACCAAGAAAACAAAGTTGTGACGGAGACGTGAGAAGAGGATCAGTTATTATGAGTTTCATAAGATTATAAATAAAATCCAAATGATTGATACATATCCTTGACCTTGAGATATGGGGAAAATGTTTTCAAATGTGTATAATTAGAAAATTATTGAAACACAGCATTATATGCATTTCAAATTTGGGATACGCTTAACTAAAATATCATTTTAGATCTAACTTTGTTCTAAGGGTGTGATTGCTTCGTAATATAAATCGAAGTACCGAATAATATATATATAAATAAATAAATAAATAAATAAATAAATGATATGCGCATTTTATTTTAATGTTTCTGATAACTCACGGCATCCTCATTTTGTAGTTTTATTTTTTTCATTAATGTATATAAAAACAAAACAGTTAATGCAAAATTTTTGAACATTTAAAATACAGTCGGAAAGTGGCTGAGTAAATCATGTTGGAATTGCTTTCGCATTTACAGTTGTATGACAATATTTTAGTTTTGAAAAGACTGTAAATATCAATAGTATAATTTTGTTACGTTAAAAAAGATAATTAATGCCAATATAAATTTAAATTAATTTATGAACTTTTGGCATTAATCAACATTTATGGGTTTAATATGGGAAAGACCTTAAGTTGACCTCGTAAATAAAGACAGGCCACGAGATATTGGGCTTGGATATATTGGGCTTCATCAATATAACGAAATAGAAAGACGTTGAAAAAAAAATATTTTTGACTTTAAAGTTTGGTCAACTTAGAAGCTTTCCATTTTATCCAGCATACGTGATTTGACTGATAAGCCTAACAAGTCCTTTATTGTGTTTCCTTGTACGTCATCTGATAGTATTATTACAAATTTCTTTTGAAGCTTATCAAGTTATGAATCAAAAGTATAAAGTGAGAAAAATGTAATTGGGTTTAAAAGGATGTAGACTTGAGACTTAATTAGACGATGTATAAAGCACGAGCATTAAATAACATAACACTATAATAATTGATGTCTTAAATCCCACGACAAGTTCTATTTCTGTAGCTATTAAATCATACAGTACTATAAAGTACTTTGTTTATTCTGTTTATCGGATAATGGTTTATGTAATGAACCGAAGTCACCAAGCGACAGAACACAATATAGTTTGTTTAGTTTAAGTAAAGCTACATGCATGAGAATATGAAGATATATATTTTTACTATATGATATTTATTATATTATCTTCCGAACATTTTTGACTATATGAAATATACTTTCGTCTCTCAAGATATTGTTCTTTTTATTACCTTGACTGGCCGATGAGAATTAGGAACACAACTGTTAGTTATGTTAAAAATTTTAATTTATTTAAATTCTGTAGTAGTAAATATTATCTTAGATTCCTAGATTACTTTAGTCTAAGCTTAAGAATAAGTTAAGTAATGCAAAGAAAGAAGAGGATTGATTTATATTCAAAGATATATATTATTTATTATATATGATATTATCTAAATACTTTTACAAATACATTCTTAAATTTTTGGAAATTAATTAAAAATAGTATGTATATATATATATGATATATTATTTTACCATCAAACATAATCTATATTCATATTAAATTTATGTAGCTGTTTAAATTATATAAGTGCACATATTTGACAAAAAATATTCGAACAGAAAAAAAAAACAATTCTCCTTTGGTCCANTTTGTATTTACAGTTGTAAACTCGTGTATTATATTATAATAAACGATCGACATAACTCGTGATAAGATAATGTTATTTTTATTATTCCCCATCATCCTCAACTTAAGCTATATTTATGGTCCACATTCTATAGAGGTGAGGCATGTGACATTATATATTAAATCTATGTCTAAACAATAAATTCTTATTCCATATATATCAAATTCATAAAAAAAAAACCTAATTATGAAAGCAAACTTTTCTTTCTTGCCAAACTATAAAGTTCCCCTCGACTATATGAATAGGGTGGTCCAATATATTATTTGAAATATGTATTAAATAGTTGTATATTCCGTATCATTCTTCTATAAATATGATAACTTTATTGCAAGCATCAACATCTTCCAAATTTTTATATAAAAATATCAGCATCTTAGTATTTCGTAACAACTTGATATCAACTTGACAAAAGTTTAGGATGAAATTATATCATATAAAAATATAAAGAGAATTCTCTAGCATTATTGATAAAAAAATTCGATAACATATATTATGATTTGTGATGCACTAAACAAATTATATATATATATATATGTATATTACTAATTTGAGCATTATTGAAATGATTTTGCAAATAGTGCCTTTAATTTTGACATTGAAAAATATCTTTATTGGTCAAATTAAGTACTATTAAAAGTGAGGACGAAACGACACGAGTCAATTTATTACACTATATTTTTATTTGAAAACGGAAATACTGAAAACGTCTCTCAACTCTATCTCTCTGTTTAGGTATATTTTTCTTTTTTCGAACGTCTCTCTATTTAGGTGTATTATCTACCAATAAATTAAATAACAATAAATTAAATAACAATAAATTAAATAACAATAAATAAAAACTCCAAATAAACAGCCAAATTTTTCATATTTACTTGGAAGTTCCTTCTATCTTTTTATTTTTATTTTCTGGAATTTCAACAAATGAAGATTTATCAAAAATAAAGGACAAAAATGATGTTATAATTTTCAGATGTTATAAAAATAATTTCAACAAATGAAAAATAAAATAAATAAATACTGTCGCTAGCAGAAGAAGACGGAGTCATAACAGATGACATAATGGTTTGTCAAAAAACCGCCAAAATAGTTCTGTTATAATTAACAAACAAAAAAAAAATCAAATAACGCCTCTAGTCCCTTAATGACTTTTGCTAAGTATAATTAGTGACTTAATCTGAAACTTATATCACACCTTAACATACATCAACAACATCTTCGTCTTCTTCATCCTCTCTCTATCTCTCTCTCACCTGCAATCATGGCTGCTCCTTTGATCCTCAAGGACCAAACATATTACCGACAAGATCCGAATCTGGACCAAACCCATCTTTCCTCTTTGATTCAAGAAGCTAAATCTATCGCAAAAATATCTCTACCAATGATCTTAACCGGTTTACTTCTCTATTCTCGTTCAATGATTTCAATGCTCTTCCTTGGCCGTCTCAATGATCTCTCTGCTCTCTCCGGCGGTTCACTTGCCCTTGGCTTCGCCAACATCACCGGTTACTCTCTTCTCTCCGGTCTCTCCATTGGTATGGAACCTATTTGTGTTCAAGCCTTTGGCGCCAAAAGATTCAAAAGTTTAGGCCTTGCTTTGCAAAGAACTACACTTTTGCTCCTCCTCTGTTCTCTTCCCATCTCTATACTCTGGTTCAACATCAAGAACATCCTTATTTTCTTCGGACAAGACGAAGAGATCTCGAACCAAGCTGAGATCTTCATCCTCTTCTCTCTTCCTGATCTGATTCTTCAATCTTTCTTACATCCTCTTCGTATCTACCTTCGATCTCAATCAATCACACTTCCTCTTACTTACTCTGCTTTCTTCGCTGTAATACTACACATTCCAATCAACTACCTTCTCGTTTCTTCCCTCGGTCTTGGCCTTAAAGGAGTTGCCTTGGGAGCAATCTGGAGTAATGTTAATCTCCTAGGGTTTCTGATCATCTACATCGTGTTTTCGGGTGTTTACGAGAAGACTTGGGGAGGCTTTTCATTGGATTGCTTTAAAGGATGGAGATCTCTAATGAGATTAGCAATCCCTAGCTGTGTCTCGGTTTGTTTAGAATGGTGGTGGTATGAAATCATGATACTTCTATGTGGATTGTTACTTAACCCACAAGCAACCGTCGCATCTATGGGAATCTTGATTCAAACCACCGCTTTGATCTACATTTTCCCTTCCTCTTTGAGTATAAGTGTTTCTACTCGCGTTGGGAACGAACTAGGCGCGAATCAGCCAGCTAAAGCGAGGATAGCCGCGAGAACTGGACTCTATTTAAGCCTAGGTTTAGGTTTATTAGCCATGTTTTTCGCTGTGATGGTGAGGAACTGTTGGGCTAGATTATTCACGGATGAAGTAGAGATTGTGAAGTTGACTTCAATGGTTTTACCGATCATCGGGCTTTGCGAGCTAGGAAACTGTCCTCAGACCACAATGTGTGGAGTGTTGAGAGGAAGTGCGAGACCTAAGTTAGGAGCAAACATCAACTTGTGTTGTTTCTACTTTGTGGGAATGCCTGTGGCTATATGGTTAAGTTTCTTTGGTGGGTTTGACTTTAAAGGACTGTGGCTTGGTTTGTTTGCAGCGCAAGGCTCGTGTCTAGTTTCGATGTTAGTCGTGTTGGCTAAGACTGATTGGGAAGTTGAGGTTCATAGGGCAAAAGAACTCATGACTAGATCATGTGATGGTGAAGGTGAAGATGATGATTATACGACGCCGTTTTTGTTGGATTCTTTGGATATAGAAGAAAGTGTGAATCATAGGCATTTGAATGTGTGTTTGGATTATTGTTTCCTTGTTTGATTTATTTGGCACTAACGAAATTGGTTATATTGTACACTTTCTAATTGATTATTTTAGGAGGAAACATTTGATTATTGGATTTTGAAATTATGTTATAAATGATTATGAAAATCAAAGTAATGTTACAAATATTGTTGATGTAAACAATTTGTTAGAGTTACTTTTAAAATTTATGTATCTCCTATCATTACAAAATATCAAGGTAATGTGTGACATGTTTTCATGAAAATGACATTCAAAACCTAAACTCTCCTTTTCAAGTGGTTTGAGTTTATATATGTAAAATATGTGTATATATATGAATCTAGTTAAGCAATTAAAGGACAAGATAGAAGTTGGTTTCGTTGCCGGGAAATTCTAGTGCAAGTGCAAAAATAAAAGTGACTTGTAACAATAATGATAAAATAATATTAAACACCGTGTTTAGTGGTCCTCCATGCTAACGTCAGGTTTACTCATTAAGGCGCGTGCAAGTAACGGAATGAGTTGTGGAACTTTGACGACGGCGAGAAATCTAACGTCTCCGTCAAGGTCTTCATGTGCGACAGCCGACGCCGTGAACGACCCGTTCTCTTTGTTTCCTTGTTCTTTCCAAGCCGACTTGATCTGTTAACCGAACCGGTTCAGTCCAACTATTTCATTAATTTAGTTGTAATTTCCACATGGTTACAAATTCATGAGGGACCACTTGGTCATATCATAACTTCTAGGAATATAATATTTTCCATGATAGACTAAAAATATAACAAACTCATGGTGTAAGTGCTAAGAACAAAAAAGGCCCATAAGTTGATATATTTTCCTCAACTGTCCCAACTTGCTTTTCTATAACCATAGCTTCTTATGTCCTTCACTCTTCATCACCTCACTTCTTTCTTTTTCTTATTTTTTTTTAAAATTTCCCATCAATTATTGTCTTATGTCTATATAAAATATTTCCACCAATAAATATCTAAAAGAGTAATAATGTAATTTCTATGAAGAAAAAGAAAAAGACACTTGAGAATAAGTCGGCTATAGAGTACCCATTTTAGATCAGCTCTAAGAACAATGCTTCTTGTTTGCTCGTTAATCCAACCTCATTTAGAGTAGATGAGCTTTCTTCTTCTCCAAAAGCATGCCGAGGATATGGCCTTACCTATATTGGTCACACACATTACTAATTTAAAAGACGTCTCCAGTGAAAATTTGTATGTACCATTTTAAGGCAAAAAAACACTACTTACCAGCCTGTAAGTGTTGGGCTTCACAATTCGACTGATGTCTACGAAATCGAACAGTGACTACAAATGAGAAAGAAGACACGATTTGTGGTTAATTAGGTTTGTATATATTTGAGGATAACTGAAGATGGTTTGGTGATACTCACCTGGAGTTTGTCGGATTTAAAGAACCTACGGCCATGGCGAGTGCCATCTGGCAGTCTGACTAGAAGGTTGATGGCGTTATCTTCACCTGCTGGTGGCTCCTGAGGCAGAGACGCTTCCTTGGAAACTAATTGCCTCTCCAGCTCCTGATTGAAAAAAAAGAAAACAAAAGAATCAGCTTAAGAACAGGTTAGCTTCAACAATTTGAGGAAATTCATCTAAATCCCGCATACAGGTTAGCACAGTTATCACTTATCAGATTCTAAACCTAGTAACAATGCTAGTTCAAACAATATTTTCATAATAGCAACAAAGTATAGACATCTATCTTCTTAAAACAGGAATGAGTCTGGTTTCAAATTTCAATAGTGTATGTGGTTTGTCTACTCTTTCTCCGTCCAAGTACAGGACCTTGGTAACAAATCCAAACATAACAATTTAGGTTACTTGTTCACACAGAATTAGAGAGATTCATGTGAAACAAGAAGAGCACCTGTTCCTCTTCGGCCTTCCTGAGAGCTTCTTCCTCCTGTCTCTTTTCTTCTTCAAGAGCTTTCACCCTAGCAGCTTCTTCCTCCAATCGACGAGCCTCAGCTTTTTGCCTGTCAGCTTCCAATGCTGCAAGATACTCATCATCCTGCACGAGTTAACATTAAAACAAACAAAATGAACTTATCGACATCAGTATTTGGTAATTATTGGTCAACCAGTATTTGGTAACCTAAAAGGGTGAAACACTTTGCTCATTAGTTCTGTTCTTCTGTCAAAATGATAGATTGCCTAAAGTGTATTCTTCAATCAATAGTGACAACCAATACAAGGTAAAGTGATGAGTCTGATGACATCCTCAAGCAGAAAGCGCTTGCTTCCGCCAGGCATCAACAAGACGCTTTGCAGAGTACTTTACCAAATTAGGGAGGAAATAAACAAAAAATGTTTCTAACCTGCTGTTCTCGAATTAACCTCTGAGCTGTCAATGACGGTGAGGGTAGACGCTGACGCTGTATCCTTTGCATATGAGGTCCATAAGGAAACCTATATTCACTCTCAAGAATGCCACCAAACATGGCACCCTCGAGCATGACAGCCTCGAGCATGACAGCTTCATCATGTTCCTCAGAAGAAATGCCTTCCCACTTAAATAAACATGTAATAAGAGTATTAGCCTGGGTATGAACTAACTACTCTGGGAAAAAAAAATGTTTTTCTACCTCTGAAGGAAAACCATTGTCAACATCCGGCAAATGAATAGCTGCACCTTCTGCTTCAGGGATCCAGGAAAGATCATCGTTATGTGGGGCCCGAGATCCAGATACAGCCGGTCTTGGCCTAACGAGGGGTTGCTCCTCAACATTATCATCATCCTCATCCTCAGAAAGTGAGCTAGGTGCTGTGAATCTACACACAAATAAAAATGTTAACAAAACCCAGAAGACCAACTGATTGACTACAAGAGGTGTTACTAAACAGAACAAGCTAACCTTCCATTTGAGGCTTGAGTACCCTGCTGTCCTGGAATAGAAAATACTTCAGAAGCTTTTCTCTGTGATGTTGAAACCTTCCAGCCTCCACTGCGCAACACTTCGTCCTTTGCTAACTGCAAGTCATTGTGTTAAAAGAGCATACATGAAACATGAGGCAGTTAGCAAAGAAAAAAGGTAGAAACATCAACAAACCTTGGCAGCTTTTGTTAAGCCATCATCATCATCTTCAATTAGAGGCTGATGATATTCAGGCAAATGATTCCTTGCAACCTATATGATAGAAATCATCAAATAAATTTTGTTACTTCAAGGTAAACAAGAACAGGCTGTGCCTAAATCTCAAGCAAAAATTTCCCATTATCTAAGCAAAGCTTACCCCATTCTCCACCTGTGAGGCTGCGATAGCAGCTCGAATCATTTCTTCTTCAATGTCATTGTAATCATGATGCCTCTTTTGTCCTGTTGGAGCAAAACAAGTATCATCATCACTTTCTTCATCTATCATGATACTTCTATAAGCACCTGGACCATGAGCTTGAGATGTATCAGTCACATCCTCAATAGAAGGAGCATCATAAGATCGACCTGACTGCCCACAGCTGTCCTTAACCTCAACAGGTATCTGCCTGACCTCCCTTGGATAACTAACAAATGGGGGAACTGCCATAACAGGATCACTATCAAATAGACTTCTCTCAAAGTTTGGATCACGAAGCGGGAAGGGAACTGTCGTTATAGCTTCTGAGAGACAAGAAAGATTGGATTCCCTAAGTAAACCTGGAGTCTCATCATCATCATCATCATCATCATCATCTATATCCATTGCATTGTCATGAGAGATATTAGCTGATGCTTCATGTATTCTGCACAAAGATGATAAAAATGAAACACATACATGTCCTTAATTATATGCAAGTTAAATATGGTAGCAAATAAAGAGCAGGACGACATACGAATTTCGATTTCCCTCATTGAAGTAATGATTCACAGCTACATTCAGATTCCCATAATATTCCTGCAAAATGAAATTCATGTAAGTTTTGGCATAACATTACAAGTTTTATTCAAGCTGAGTCCATCAAAACTAATTTAGATGTAAAAAAAAAATCAATAAGCGTGAGAATTTTACAAAGCAATGTAAGAACAGAACCATCCTTAAAAACTCAAATCCGATTATTGAAACAATATTGATTTCAGTTACAATAATAAAAGATATATAATATAATAGAATCCGATGAATCAAACGATCGTCCAACGAAACAGCACTTGGCGATTCGAGAAACTTCTAGAAACACCTTGAAAAAAACATCTAAAACTAGAAGGAAGACTAGGATCGAAAACCTGAAGNTGAGATAATATTCAGTTAGTTTACAAATTCTTCTTATATAAATATATCTTGACTATTAAAAAAAAATCTAATAAAATCGAATCTATTTTTTGGATAATATTTTGGTAAAAGTGAAATTCGAGTTCAAGTCTTAATAGTGTTAAATTATGGTCGTTTGGATTTAGATCTTGCTATGTAAGGTAAATTCGAGTTGCATTTCATTTACCAAAGTCTTACCCTCGTTTTCACATTTTAGGTTTGCAGATTCAATGAAGATGTAAATCGGATTACAAGTATTCTGATGCGTTACATTTGCGCATAAGTTCATTTGCTGTGGTTCATCGTGGAGTTTGGAATGGATAGCTAAGTTTTCTTTAATTTAAAGATACTCACATATTTTTTTCATAAAAGGTGTGATGTATTCAACTTTGGAGTGATTTTATGGGAGCTAATGACTACTTTAATACCATGGGACCATCTAAAGTAGTCATTAAGGTCACTTCATAATACAAGACTGCTCGCAAACGTAAGAAATTATTTATAAATTGTTTCATCAAATATCCCCTTAAAACTTGAAACTGTGTCCGGTTAGTTTGGTTCAATTCTGTGCAATCAAATTTGGTTTTGCTTTGGTTTGAGAACTTCCGGTTTAGTTCATTAGCTTACTCATAAAACGGGTTGCAACTGTGCAATGCAAGTCCAAAGAAGGACCCAAATACAATTTTTTAAAAATAAAAGGGTGAAAAGGAGAATTACGAGAAAGCTAGAGATTGGTGTCTTTTAGTGATTTGTAGTGTAGTTGGTTTTATGGGGTAAAGAAGAGAGCAGGAAAGAGTAAAGGACTGAGGAGTGACAATTCGTAGCTTTGCTTTTTTATTCTCTTATAGCTTCCCATCACTGCGTCGTCTGTATCATTTCAGCACCTATTAATACACGACTCCAGAACCCTAAAACATCACTTATTTATTTATTTTAATTCCTGAATTCAACATCTTAAAATAAACGCACTTAAGATATACATAATTATTTAAATAAAGGATACATTAGATGTGTTGTCTATTATAGTAATAACGTGTATGTGTGCATGCATGTGCGTGAAGAGAAAAATATTGAAAGAAAGAAAATATTGGGAGATGAAAAGTAATTGTCTGCTTGTCTGGTTGAGTCAGAACAAATCACATCGAGCTGCATTGTAATATTTAGTTTACAACACATGCTTGTGACCTCTAGACAAAAAGCTTTAAAGGGTTTCGCTGTTTTGCCTTGTATGTATTTTGTAGTTTTTCTAAAAATCTCAATTACAATAGTTTTACCTTACAATTATTGATTTAGTGTATTTAATTATTTGATTTATATTTCTAATTTAATATTTACTAATTATACACAGATTTTTTTTTTCTTTTTGTTGCTTATTTATATATCAATTATCTAGTGACAATGTGTTTTGCCTGTTTGGTATATATTGCAATCTAAACATTTTTAGTATTTGCTTGCACGCAGAAGCTAATGACAATATTAATCTTATATATGTTTTCACATTTTCTTTTGCTATTTCATTTCATAAAGAGAAACCAAGTAAACAAATTTGGATTCTTCTTACTAATTATAAGATTTGTTAGTAGGTGCACCTAATTTTCTAAATAAATCACAATTTTCATTGATTAGTTATAATCCAAATCTCCTGTTTCCACTCAATGATTTATCAACTTGCATTATAACTATAATAATATCATAGAAACAATTATAACCACAATTACGTGCAAACACATGTTATTGTTGGGGAAACAATACCTCCGCTGATAATGTTGACTAGAACTATATCAACACGAGCAGCGTTGACCAAAGTCAACATAAACTAAAGAACCACCGTCCACTATATACGACTACTGTCTACAGCGATTTATGTAAGCTTTTTATCTTTTGTACTTATATGACACGTGGCTAAATCGCAACGGACATATAATCTGATGTCTATGAGTCTCTCTAAGTCTCTGTCATGTCCTTTTCTCAGTGCATGAGACATACCGAAGATTCCAGTAGATTAATTGTCGGTTCAAT
This sequence comes from Leavenworthia alabamica, assembly GCA_000411055.1. Taxonomy (NCBI): domain Eukaryota; kingdom Viridiplantae; phylum Streptophyta; class Magnoliopsida; order Brassicales; family Brassicaceae; genus Leavenworthia; species Leavenworthia alabamica. The sequence goes on from KE156389.1 coordinate 81,464, forward strand.
TTCTTTTTCTTCTTACGACTACTCCGAGTTAGATTCTCTAAAGTTGTACACGTGAAACCATGGATTCACTAACAGGTCTTAATTATGGTTTAGTCATTTGAAAATGTATAGAACTAAGTAGTTTTCATTCGTATAACTAGGACCAATAGAATGTAAGGAAAATAACTACTCATAAAATATATGTATTTTAGTTACAACTTACAAAATATTCGCTAAAAAGTCCAAAGATTTAACCTCCACATAAATGTAAATCTGATAAGACACAAATTACATTTATGACTGAAAGACAATAGAAGCAAAAAAACAATGAAAAAAACAAATAGTATAAGAATTGTATTCCGACTTTGATTGTCATATGAGCAAAACGACGTTTCAGTCAGCGTATGGCTTGACTCCGTTAAGAAACGAAGAAACGGAGTATGGAGTATGGACCACAAAAACGTGATGATGGACGGGGAAATGGATTATTCATTGGATTACGGCGAAGTAGGACCCACTATAAAAGTGACGTCATCCGTTATGGGGCCCGGTAGTGTGGTCCTCTTCCCATCTCTAAAAAGTATTGACGCTTTTTGTCATCTCTCTGTTTTTTAGGAGTCGTCACATTATTTCTCAGATTCACATGAGCAAATATTACTATTTAACATTTCTTCAAAATTTTAGATTTGGATACATTGGACTTGAATTAATCTCATAATGGGACATGTGGATACATATTGTATAAGTTAATAGACTGAAATTACACGACGCACTTTGGAATAAAATAAAGAAATAATTAATAATATGGAGATTAACGTAATTTCCCGGGAAAAGAGAGAATGTGAGACACACGCGCGAGCGAGGAGCGTGAGACTAATAAAAACACTGTTATGTACTGCTGCGACTACTTAAATCTCTTACAAGCTTTCAGTTTCTATCTCTCTCTCGTTTTCGTTGTCGCTGCAAATGAGCAAGATTCCGGCGAGAGAAAACGCAGCTGTTTCATTTGTTAACTAAGTATATATAATGGGAAAAGCTTCACGGTGGTTTAGGAGTCTTTTCGGACTTAACAAACCCGACCCGAGTTATCTTGATCCATCCATTGATACCCCATCTCGGTCCAGTTCCTTGTATCCAAAACGCCGATGGAGCTTTGTCAATAAATCCAAACGTGAAAAAGGAACCTCATCGCCGAATCAGCCTTCACCTGCGTTACCACCGAATTCTACGCCTCCACTGCCGTCGCATCATCAATCATCTCCAAGAAGACGGCGGAAACAGAAGCCGATGTGGGATGATGAAGATCCAGGCAAGCACGCGATTGCGGTGGCAGCTGCTACTGCTGCGGTTGCTGAAGCCGCCGTCGCTGCTGCTCATGCTGCTGCAGAGGTCGTCAGGCTAACGAGCACGAGCGGGAGGTCTACGCGTAGTCCTGTCACGCCGCGTTATAGCAATGGATTCGATGACCTGGCGGCGCATGTTAGCAGGTTCGATGGACACGGCCACGACAATCGTGAAGATCTTGCGGCGATTAAAATACAATCTATGTTTCGCGGTTATTTGGTAATTTTCTCTTTTTATTAATTGCTTTCTAAATAACTATAATATTTTTCTTATTTTTAAATTATTTTTAAATAACTATAATATATAACGTACATAATTATATTCTTGATTTGGAATTAAAAAAGTTATATTGATTTTTTTATGGATTTTATAAAACTTAGAAAAATTATACTAAATTTTTATGGATTTCTAAAACATACACGGGGATTAACGTCGACGTAACAGTTTTCGATGTCGTAAACCTTCTGCTTCTTCCACTTCCCTAGAAGGGTTATTATACATTAACGTTCTATATTCTCATAATATTTTTATACAACATTTTAATATTAATATTCTTTTTCTACAAAAAGTATATAGTTGAATTAACTAGTCGAATAATAATAGTTAAACATCAACCAATAAAAAAGGAATTATAGTTTAGTTACTTTTGGTTAGTGAATTGTCTTTCAGTGTAGTGGACCACGGTTTAGTTATATGGTGGTGAATGAGGCTGCTTAAAGTAGTCTTTATTTCAGTTCATTCTCTATAGTTTATAGCCTATACTTAGTATATATGCTCATTGAACTTTATGCTTTATTTTCATGTCGAATCTTATATTTAGTTTTCTATTGGATGGTTTCGGATAGTAGTGTGTAAGACAATTCACAGCCAAATGTGTGTACACGTCAGAATAAAAGTCGCATTGTTCATTAATAGTTGGTTCATATTTTTCTCTTGTAGAGAATATGACTTGACGTGTAAATGTCTTCATCATGTTTAGTTATGTCCCTCTATTTAATTTTGTTGAATATTTCAAATTTTCAATTTCCTTAAAGGTCAACTTTGTTTGTTAACATGAGCTTCAATATGCGTTTGTGGTCCTCCCCATAATGAGAGCTTGAGCACAAGACCAATTTGTAATTGTTTGGTTACTTTTAATGTAGGCAAGAAGAGCGTTAAGGGCACTCAAGGGTTTGGTAAAGCTTCAAGCTATAGTTAGAGGTCATATTGAACGAAAGAGAATGTCAGTTCATCTGCGAAGGATGCATGCTTTGGTTCGAGCTCAGGCTCGTGTTCGTGCCACTCGGGTTATTGTCACTCCTGAATCTTCTTCTTCTCAATCCAACAACACCAAATCTTCTCACTTTCAGAATCCTGTAAGCCTGTTTAAATCTCTTAAGATTGTTCTTTTGTAGAACCTAAAACATGACTTTTTGTTCAAGGTTCATTTGTTTAACAACTCTGTTTATCCTTAAGGGTCCACCAACACCGGAAAAACTCGAGCATTCGATCTCTTCTCGCAGCTCCAAGCTTGCTCATTCTTATCTGTTTAAGGTAATAAATATCCAATTCATGTTTGGTTTGAAATTTCTCATTATTGAACTAAGAGATTGGATTAAAATATGCAGAGGAACGGTTCTAAGGCAAGCGACAGCAACCGTCTTTACACTACTCACAGAGAAACATACTCAGCCACGGACGAAGAAGAGAAGATCCTTCAAGTCGACAGGAAACACATCAGCTCTTACACAAGACGCACCAGACCTGACATGTTCTACTCATCCCATCTTGTCCTAGACAATGCTGTCTGTTCTGAACCAGTTCTTGCCATGCCTTTTAGTCCATCCTCATCGCATGAAGAGAACGGAAGCCAGTTTTGCACTGCGGAGAGCAGTCCTCAGTTATACTCAGCTACTTCTAGAAGCAAACGCAGTGCTTTCACGGCTAGTTCTATTGCACCGAGTGATTGTAACAAAAGCTGCTGCTATGGAGATCATCCAAGCTACATGGCTTGTACAGAGTCCTCTAGGGCTAAGGCCCGGTCCGCTAGTGCTCCAAAGTCACGACCCCAGTTATTTCATGAGCGGTCTTCATCGAAACGGTTTGGATTTGTCGATGTGCCTTACTATGGGGATACGAAGTCAGGTCCACAGAAAGGTTCTGCTCTGCATGCTAGTTTTATGAATAAGGCTTATCCTGGTTCAGGTCGGTTGGACCGGCTTGGGATGCCAATTGGGTATAGGTACTGAGAAACGCTGCAGGATCGTTTTGTTCTATTTGGTTCGGGTTGTGATAGTAATTATGTTAACCACCGGTTTAGTTATGTTATATTGTAGATCAATGGATTGAGAGCTATGCTGTTAATTTTCTTGGTTTGTAGTTTGGAGTTAATGAATCAAATTTAATGCAAAAAGAACTTGATTAATCATAACGTCATTTACACGTAAATATTTGTTTATTATAGAATGTCACTTTAATACAGGTTTCTAATTTATTTTCTGCCCAAAACTGAAACTATTTGAATTTTAGTTATTATTAATTAATAGTATCATATTAAATTAGTGTAAATTAGTATAAGTGTATAACTACATGTTTTAATATCTATGAATAATGTTAATATGGCATTTTTAGAGTATCAGACTATTCAAATTTATAACAAATCCATTTTTTGACTTTTTAAAAGAATTTGGCATGCTTTAAAAAAAAATTCGGTTTCAAATGAATTTTGGTGTTTTTTTAAGCTTCCAACACGAAAATGGTTTGACATTTTCTAATAATATGAAAAATGTTAGAAAATAAAGATCCTTAAATATTCATAAGTCATAACCATAAACTATAATTAAACAAGTTCCTTCATTTAAGAGTTTGTTTAACAAAAAAGAGATGCGACGGCGATGAATATTATTATTATATTTTATTCATAAGATTTATATTTGATTTGATATTAATTTTCACAATGAACCAATTTCAAGGACTTGGTTCACCAGAAGAACATGATTCATCAGATTCATCAGATTCACCAGAAGAACATGACTCTTCAGATTCGCCAGAAGAACTTTGTTGGTAAGAAGAACTTGGTTGGCTTGGGCCTGGCTGAAAAGGGTTTCCATGTAGCCTTGGAGGATCCAAATCAAAACGACTAGAAGCAACCGGTTCATGATAAAACGGACACAAAGTCACCTGTAATAACAACAAAACTATCAGTTCTAATAAAAAAATTATATAACCACATAACTTATATGATATAAAAAAGTTATCACCTCAACAATACTGTCAGCGATAAGACTTTGAACAGCTCCACTAATCGTTGCACCATGAATATTAGACATAATAAGGTTTAAGCCACCAATAATATTTCCATCGTTAGGCATAATTTTACCCGATAAAGACACTATTTGGTAGACTCCCTTTAATACAAACAAAAACATTAAATAATTTAATTTAACATATAACATATATGAAATTAAAAAAAAAAAATCTTATGAGTAAAATGGAATCATACATCATCATAATTTTTTCTAATATTCTGAGGCAACAAAACATTACGCACAGATCCTAATGCTGAAAGTATCATTAACCCTAATTTCATTTTTAAGGCATAATCTTGTATGGCCTTCATCACATCCTGAAAATGTAATAAGATTAGATTTCTGATAAATTTTATTATAATATAAAATACAATATCACCATTGAACTTTTGATTTTGAGGAAGGTAGGTGCCATATACGCAGACTTCACATCCACGTTGAACTCGTTATCTATAAAAGAAAGAACAAATCGAAATATTAAAATAAAAATTGTATAATTTGGGGAGTTTAATTGTATTGTGTTTGATCATGTTCATACCTTTGGGATGGTTGGCAGATCCGTCGGACTAAAATATTTATCAAAAAAAAAAATTAGATCATAGGAACTGGAAAATAAAAGGTAAATGAGAACTTCAAATAAAAATATTGATTAATCAATAGAATACTCACCATCTTGTTGCTGGTGAAGAGGTAAGTTTAAGATTTGCAATGTTGAAAAAGGAACAAGTGATGGGATTTTATAAAGACATTGAGTCAAGTTATGGGATTTTGTAAGGACATGAAGTCAAGTTATGGAGTTTTTAATTCAAAGTAATTAAAAAAAAATATTTTAAATGCATGGATATGGAAAATAGTAAATTTAAGAAATATATTTTTCTGAATTGGGTATTATTGTTGAACATTGTGTATTATGGTAAATTATTTATAATGTTTAACTATGATTTATTGGTTTCTTACTTCTTTTTTCTCATTTTTAAATGTCTGATTAAAAAAAAAAATTTACACGTTTTTAGTTGGTGATTAGTGAAGAACATTAATTATAAGAGAAACAATGAAGAAATTATTTATCAATTTAATGATCTAAATGTATCTCTAATTGGACGTGCATGCATATACCAATGGTAATCTCAATTAATAAAATACAATAATTTATTCAAATATATTAATTCTCTAAAATTACATATATATTTGACTTGTAAATATAAATAGATTTGTGTTGAATAAGGATGAGTTCTTCAAAATTTGAACAACAGTAAACAACATTTGATTAGTAAGTTGATATGAGCATCAAAGATACCACTTTAACACATAATCCGAAATATGATTAAAAAAATTAGGGTAAATTAGGGTAAATTAGTATAACTAAATATTTTTTTAATATGTAAGAATAATGATAAAATGAAAATTTACAGTATCGCACTAGACAAATTTTAACAAATCCATTTTTTGACATTTTAAAAAAATTTAGCATGCTTCAAAAAAAATGAAATTGAGAAAATATTATTATTATTATTATTTTATTGACACCATAAACGCCATTATTTTTATTCATAAAAGATTTATATATTCATGATATTAATCATCACACTGAACCAATTTCAAGGACTTGATTCACCAGAAGAACATGATTCATCAGATTCCTCATAAGACCATGATTCATCATCAGACTCGTCAGAAGAACATGACATGTCAGAATCGCCAGAAGGACTTTGTTGGTAAGAAGAACTTGGATTGCTAGGGCCTGGCAGAAAAGTATTTCCATGGAGCCTTGAAGGATCCAAATAAAAAGGACGAGAAGCAGCCGGATCATCATAAAATGGACACAAAGTCACCTGTAATCACAACAAAAACTATAATGTCTAAATGATATAACCACATAATACATATATTATAAATATGATATAAAAATGTTATCACCTCAACAATACTGTCAGCAACAAGACTTTGAACTGGTCCACCAATCGTTGCACCATGAATATTAGACATGATAAGGTTTAAGCCACCACTAATGTTTCCATCGTTAGGTAAAATTTTACCCGATAACAACACTATTTGGTAGACTCCCTTTGATACAAACAAAAATATTAAATAATTTAATTTAACATATAACATATGTGAAATTAAAAATTAATCTTATGAGTAAAATGGAATCATACATCATCATAATTTTTTCTAGTATTCTGAGGCAACAAAACATTACGCACAGATCCTAATGCTGAAAGTATGATTAACCCTAATTTCATTTTCAACGCATAATCTTGTATGACCTTCATCACATCCTGAAAATGTAATAAGATTAGATATCTAATAAATTTTAATATATGTATTTGTTATAATAAAAAATATAATTAATCACCATTGAACTTTGGACTTTGAGGACGATAGGTGCCATATACGAGGACTTCACATCCACGTTGAACTCGTTATCTATAAAAGAAAGAACAAATCGTATAGGTGAAGTCATGAGTCGAAATATATAAATGAAAATTGTATAATTTTGACACACCTTTTGGATGGTTTGCAGATCCGTCGGACTAAAATATTTATCAAAAGGACAAAAAATTTAGCTCATAAGAAACTGGAAAACAAAAGGTAATAAGAACTTCAAAAAAAAATATTGAGTAATCAGAAGAATACGAACCATCTTGTTGCTAGTGAAGAGCAATCAATAACTGGAGATAAGTATAAGATATGTGATATGGAAAAAGGAAGGGCACAAGTGGTGGGATTTTATAAGGGTAAGGAATCAAGTGATAGAGAAATAATTAACACAAAATCTTTTAAATTCATTATATGGGAATTATTTAATTTAAGAAATATATTATTTTGACTTGGGTATGGTATTGGTCAACATTGTGTATTATGGTCAAATATTTATAATGTTTGACTATAATTTATATTGGTTTCTTACTTTTTATTTCTCAATTCTTTCAAATATAAATGTGTGATTTAGCAGCTAATAACAATGAGTCACAAGTTAGTTATTTTTAATCGTTAAATAATCTATAAATTTTGTGATTAATTATGTAATCGCCAAATTTAGTCACTAAAAAGTGACCTATTGCAAGTCTTTTATATGTTACTAGATGCGATCCGATGAAAGGGTGTGGCTTGGGAGACTCCGATTCATCCGATTCCTGCTGTTTTTTCAAGTCTTTCCTACAAGATGCATCTGACAGGCAGATCGTTCGTCGCTACAACTTATCAAGGTAATCTCGATTTCCTTCCTCATGTTGTGTTTTGCCTCATTGTTAGCATGGATTAGTGTTATGTTTTGGTTTTTTACATGTAACTGTTTTTGGTATTATATTTATATATTTTTGAAAGGTTTGGTAGTAATAGTACAATTTGACGTATTCATCTAAAGTTTAACACAAATCTATTTTCTATTTATACTTGTTAAGCGTTTCTTTACATATGGATCATGACCTTTTTTATTGTTTCTCTCTTTATGCTTGATTGCTCCTCATGAAAATGTAACATAATATTAATACTATCTTTGATTGCACGTAACAAAATCTATTACACAAATCCCTGGATTTATATCTAAAATAAAATCTTAATCATCAAATTCAAGTTATGGCAGATGTTTGCTATTTCGTAAAAATTTTAGGTTATATACGTAAATGAACTTAAATGATCTTTATGGTAAGTAACTGAGAAGGTGATATATCAAATGTCTTTAGCTAAAACACCCCCACTTGTTCTTTGACTGCCCGTATTCATCGGAGCTATGGTTGAGTTTCTTTATCAATATGTCAATCTCTCCGCCACAAGAATTCTCCGACCTACTTCTCTGGATCAAGTCTCCAACATCGACTGCCAGACTCAACATAATATGTAAATTGATCTTTCAAGCTGTTATCTATCACTTATGGAAGGAACGAAATAGTAGGTACCATACACAATGCTCTACGTCAGCTCTACTAGTAGCCAAAGAAATCAAATTAGTTCTAAGGGCACGGCTGGCTGGTTTGGATCGCAATCTATCTCTTCGGATGGCTTCTCAAACCACAATCTCTCGTACTCCTCAGGATTCTTTTCTCTCTACATGGTTTACACACATTGAAGTCTAGTGCTACTGAGAGTGATTACTACACTTGGTCTACTATCTTCATTTGGACTCTCATCTCATCATCATCAACTGCAGGCGCATTTATACACCTTATCTCTATACTTTGTTTCTCATTTGTTGTAATATCAAAAGAACGACGAATTTGCTTGATCCCTATTTAAGGTACGTAGGCAGCAGCTTTAGGCCTAGCCCCAGAATATTAAAAAAAAAAAAAAAATTTAGTGAAGACTTTTTGTCATTTATAAAAAAATCAATTTCTTTACGAAAACCAAGTACTAATAGACTGACTAGTTCATCCCATCCGTTGCATTTTTATTAAACAAACGCCTTTGAATCAAATGGGTAATTTATTCAAAGATCCAAACACCCTTCCCAAACGATTTCTACACACCGAAATCGTTTACTTTTACATAACATACAATTTTTCTTCTGATTTTCAATACTTGAATTTCTAAAACAAGAAAAATCAGTTTTCAAATTTGATTACAACCCAAAAGAAACAAATAACCCTTATTCCTGAGACTCGAGTTCTTCAGGTTTTCAGACACAGAGACCATTCATTCTTAGTACAGAAGTTCCTCGAACACAGGGTCTATGCTTTGCCCCCATTCTCCATTGTACAATTCCAAGAGCTTCTCTGCCGGTGTAACTCCTGTCATTTTCCATTCCACACCAAGTTTTTATATAACAGCATGATGACCCACCATTTTCAGAATACATAGAGAAGTGTCATTTTTACCTGTTCTGACCACTTCATCCACTGCGTTCAAGAATCCGGCTTCCTTGTACCCTCTACGTTCTAAACCATCCTGATGATGAATAAGGAAAAAAAAGCCCAATATATGTTTTAGGCACTGAACTAGAATGGATATAAAACTGGCTTGAAGTTTCTAAGAGGGTGCACATGATGAACACACCTTTGCAAGTTTTAGGACATCTTCAGCGACATGCTTTAACAAACCATCTCTAAATGGCGTCTTTAACCCAGTTACTGGTACCTGTTGAAAATCAAAGTGTTGGTTTAACCAGGAGATGCTTTCTAACTGTGCTATAAAAAAGGATGTAAATAGTGGTGCTTCTCTTGTACATACTTCGTTCCTTAGCATCTCTCTTTCTGCTGGAGTCCAGTCAGCTGTCAGATCCAGGACAGCTTGGAGTGTATCCTCATCATATAGTATACCCACCTGTAATTTGCGGAAAATATCAAAAAAACAGCAGATACATTTGAAATCAGAAGTCATGATGCAAGAGACGTAATTTACCCAGAAAGCTGGCAGGGCACACAACCTCCTCCAAGGACCTCCGTCAGCACCTCTCATCTCCAAGTATCTCTTCAACCGAACCTATTTTATGTTATGGAATGTCATCAGGCTTCAACATAAGACAATGAGCTGAAAGTACAAGGCTAATCACTGGACTTTTGAGACAGAATATAAACCTCTGGGAATATTGTTGTCAGATGGTTTTCCCAATCATTATATGTAGGCAATTCACCAGGGAGACACGGAAGTTTTCCAGCCAAAAATTGCTGCAGCATGAAGAAAATGAGGTTAGAATTGGTTCAAGAAGATCCAATGGTTTGCAATTCGTAATTCCCTTTCATGGAAAGAATTAAAGAATCGAAAAAAAAGTGATAAAAGATAGATTTTAACCCGAAATGTCATTCCAGTACAGTCGACGTATTTCTTGTTTCGGTAGGCAAAGTACATAGGGACATCGAGTGCATAGTCAACATACTGCTCAAACCTGTATCACAGAAGAACAAAAGGGAGAGTAGTACACTGAGATTAGCCACACTGCTTAATCCACACATCATTACACATATGTAAGAAAGAACACATTAACTTTTCAATAACTCATCAAGAATACCAGTGTCATTATTTACAAGCTTCTTATATCAAACAAACCGATGTCATGTGATTGATGTTCTTGGATAAACATTTTGATACTCACCCAAAGGAGTCATCGAAAACAAATGGTAGCATTCCTGTGCGGTCCTTGTCAGTGTCTGTCCATATATGGCTGTCAAAAAGTACCAAAGATATAATGTGGGAGGGAACCTATACTTAAAGTGAATTCTGTGATCATAATTAATGGATCTACAAACCTTCTCATGCTGAGAAACCCATTTGGCTTTCCTTCGGTAAAGGGGGAATTTGCAAATAGAGCAGTTGCTATCTGTTGAATTCGAATAATATTAAAGCAATGGCTAGTCAAAATCGTTATAAAAGTTTCTGGTTATGCAACAAAGAACTCGAGCTTCTCACAGGTTGCAAAGCAAGACCAGCGCGGAACTTCCTGATCATATCAGCTTCTGAGCTAAAATCCAGATTAACCTGTCAAGAATTCATGTGACGCAGCTTCTATAAGTTTCAAGATAAGATATAGTTGAAGGAAATTTGAAGGCATGCAAAGTCAGAGTATTCATCTAACCTGAACAGTACATGTCCTAAGCATCATATCAAGTCCAAGGGAACCCACTTTCGGCATGTAGTTTCTCATAATATCGTATCTCCCCTGCACAGAACACATTATGTCAAATCTTACTATCAGATCATCATAGCTAGAAACATGACCAGACATGATACTAATAAAACCTAATAGAAACAACAATAAAATGCAACATTAGCCATGTAGAACCATATAATCTTATCAAAAGTAGCAACAAAAAGATAGGAACGTTTTCCAATCTTAAGAATAGAGAAAGCCTTATACCTTGGGCATGATGGGTATATCCTCCCGACGCCATTTGGGCTGGAAACCGATTCCTAAGAAACCAATTCCCATTTCCTCAGCGACAGCTTTTACCTGTTAGCATCCACAGAGAGTCGGTTGTCTGTCGTTTCAGGGTAAGAAGGTTGACAATATTTATCTTATAAGTTACCTGATAAAGGTGTGAATTGACTTCAGCGCATGTTTGGTGCAAAGTCTCAAGAGGTGCACCACTAAGCTCAAATTGACCCCCAGGTTCCAGTGAAATGCTTTGCTTTCCCTGATCAACAAAAGGACAGATGGAATTATCTTCAGAAACCCGAAAAATGGGGAAAACAAAACCTTTTAGTAACTAGCATCACTTTTTCTTATATCAAGCTAACATATCCTACATGCTAAAATTGTAGTTCAAAAAAATAACTCATAAGATGAAATACAGGAGAACGTTTACCTGCTTCAGACCAATGATCTTGTCACCTTCCATTACTTTTTCCCATTCAAATCTTTCAGCAATACTATTAAGCAACTCAGCTATTTGATCATACTTCATAGGGCGCAGGGTATTGACCTCAAAACCAAATTTCTCATGTTCTGTACCTATTCTGTAAAACTCAGAATGTTAACTTAGTGAAACAAAATACTTCTCCTATAGACAAACAACTGGGCGAATTCAACCAATATTATTTCTGCAGTAGATCAAATACTAAGAAATATATGACAACACTAACTATAGATGGCATTATAACAAAAACATATCAGAATCAGATTGTACCTCCATTTTTCCTTTGATTTGCATCCAGAGGCAAGATAGGCAATAAGATCATCTCTTGTAAGTGGCTCAGTTGCAACAACAGTCTCTTCTGTTGGAGGGCTTGCCGCAACAATCAACAGATCCCCTCTCTTGCTCCTCTTAACAGAATGAAGGAGCATTGATTTGGTAGATAGACTCTTCTTAACATAAGCATCTTTCATCCTCAAAGCATCCAAATTTCTCACACCACCAAAAACTGCTTTAGTTCCATTCTTTGAGCAAACAGGTCCAGAAGGAACAGTGTATGATCCTCCTGCCTGAGAAAAGAGCGCCATCGTATATTGTTCCTGCAACTATTACGATTCATCATCAGCATCAGCCATGAGATCTAAAGTCCCATCACAAACAGATAACTCTTAGTAGGCTTTAAAATCAGTGGCATTTTCTTGGACTTAAGAGGAGTCAATAGTTTCATCATCTGTTCATGTCATCACCAGATATTACTATGGTACTCAACTCAAAAGGCTTAGAGTGTCATCTTAATTGGAATCACAATCAATCGAAATTTTTCACCATAATCATCATCTAAGTATAAATTAGTCCATAATCAAATCAAAATTCGTGGATCACCAAACTAAAAACAAGAACCACCACAAAAAAATTCGAACTCCAATCAAACTATCGAGAACAAATTGATAATAATAATAATCAAATCCTAAATTATTGATCAAAAGTTCAACAAACAAAAAAGTCCAGAAACTAAGAAAACGAAGATTCAATAACCAAAATAAACCTAAGAGACGATAAGAAGAAGAAGAATCAGACCTGAATTCTACAACCTTAGCGGAAATTGAAATAGCTAAAAGGAAGAATGAAACTCTCAGCAAGTACGCATCGGTGTTTCCATTTTATATCTGACTGAGAAATAAAAAATTAAATAAAAATTGACTAAAAGAGCAAAGAGTAGGGAGGCGTTCAGTGGAGCTGAGCTGTCCGACAAATATTTTAATTAAAGATTCTTTCACATTTTGCCCCTACTTTTCCATTATTAACAATATTTTACCCATTAGTCTTAAATTATTAGAATTGCACCATTGCATATATAATAAAAACCAGCCTAATAGTTTATACTTTATAGATTTCATGATTAAACTCTACGAGCTATTTTTTTTGTATTAATAATATTCCTCTTCTTATACTATTATAATAATTTAATTTTTTTAAAATAATATTTGGATACAATACAAATATTTTTTACTGGATTGTTATCATAGCGCAGTATTATTTAGTATCACCTATTTCTTAGTAGGTGGGATTGAATACTACTTTATAATTAAATGGATGTAAGAAAAAAACATGTAAATGTGTAGTTGTCGAATCACCCTCAGATGTCCCAATTTTGTAATAAATAAATTTATATCGATTTGTTGATATCACTACTATACATAGAATGATTTTTTTTGCTTTGATTGTTTAAAATATCACAATTATAGAAGTTGATTAAAAAATTTCTTAATATCATTAAAAATTTAACCATGATGAAACAAATTAACTCTAATTTTCTTATTTTACTACAACAACCGTAATCGTTTTTTTGTTAAAACATCCGTAACTGTGTTTACATATGTATATTGTTATGTAAACGTGCAAAAAAGAACATGTAGTTGGTTCGTAATTTAATTTATTTGATATCAATTATGGCTATCATTGAAAAAGGCAAATAGTGGCAGAACTGCTTACTGCTTGCGTGTGCATGTACGTAAGCAAATATTTTTGTTGCGAAAAAACAAAAAAAACTCGTATAAATGTTTAATTAATTATGTGTAATGTATATAAAATTAATACTCATGAATGGAGTATGTTATAAGAAGGTAAGGTAGGTAGACACGTGCCTCAAATGTGGCGGCCATGACTTACACTAAAGACGTAAACGAAACCACCTCCTATTTCTATCGCCTTTCGTCACATCGAAACTTATCTTAAAAATTACGAATAATTAATAGTTACAATTTGACATAATCGAATTCTGAATGTTGTAATAGCCAGTAAAAAGTGAACATCTAGACACGTGTAATATATTCAATGAGACAAGAGATATCAACTAAAATATGGACAGGGTTCAAAGCCTTCAAGGCCATATAGAGAAAATTAGTTGTTCGTATGATTGCTGCAGCCTCCACATCAAAAAAGCACACCCTCATCTTGTAATAAAATTTCATTACTTATGTTAACAAAACCTACAATTACAGAGTCAAAGTAGATATTATTTGCATGTGCAGACCTACATGTATTAGGGAGGGTTTAGTTACCCAGGCTAAAAATTTAAAATTATGTATAATTTAAAAAAAAAATTTAAGTTTGGACTCATTCATTGTTATTTGTTATTTTAACATTGATTTTTTTCATGTAATTTTAATTATGTTTGATATAAATTTTATTTCTAGATCTGTCTTTTACTTTATTTGTAGGATATGTGGTCTAATATTGGAACATAAGTTGCAGTGAAGAGACTATTAAAAACATCAGCGCAAGAGTTTCTTAACAGTTGTGGAATTTTATTTGGACCTGAAATTTTTTCTTTATTTTAAAGGGAAACTGAATTTAAAGTGTGTTTTTCATCCAATTTGATTATTTATATTTGTTTTGATAAAAATTTCATGAAAGATGTTTTACTAATAATTGAAGAATTATTATACATCTAATTTTATAAATAAAAATTAAATAAAAATTAAACAAAAATAATGTTTGATTTATACATTGCCAAAACTTTTAACCTCCAAGAAGGTTTTTACTTTTTAGAAAACTTTATACTCTAGAATTTTTATTATCTAGTCACCATATATATATATATAATTTGAAGCCAGAAAATACCATTATTTATTCAAAAATATAATTTTTGTTATATAAAATACCAAATAAAATAAGAATTGTGAAGCAACTAATGAGTCTTTGCATTGAAGATTCTACAACGTGTTCTTATGGTGCCATATGATTCATTCTTGTTATTGCAACAATAATTGTACAAGTCTCGGCCACCTTGTTTAACACGCTTGACTCAACATAAATACGTCCGAGTTAACCCAACAGAGATTGATTAAGACATAGGGACCAATGGTTTCAAGACAACTTGCAATGTTAATTTAATTGCTACATAGTGTTTATGCATACACATTTGCTTGCTAGACCCCTAAGCCTAATAACATCTGAAGATTAACAAAGCTGAGTCTTCTTCACGGAGAAGTCTCAGTGGAGGTCTCATACACCATGCAAGTCTTGGGGACACAGCGTCGCTCCCTTCATCGTTTTAGGCTTGGGCCATGAGACATATCAAAAAAATATTTTTAAGTTTTATTTTTTTTGTTAAAAAAAACCTATTTAATTTTCAAATATTGAACGTCTCCCTATAATTTTTTAAAATGTTTTTCTTTTTAAATGATTCAAAAGTTTTTTTAATTGAATGTATATATTATATTTTTTTATAAGATTTAAAAACAAAAAAATTTTAATGGTGAGTTTTGATTTCTATCAATTTTGATGCTATACTTACTTTTGTATTAATTTTAATTTTTTTGTTAATATTTTATTTTTTTGTACTACTTGCTCTTGATTTTAATCTTCACTTTCATTTATGCTATAGAGCTTCAATTTAGATAATTATTTTAATTGAGAAAAAAAATTCTAATCAAATATATAAATTAATATTTTTTAACATAAAAAATTAATAATTAACAATAAATATATTTAATATCTTTTAAACATAAAAAAGTTAATAATTAACAATTAATATGTCCAGGGGCTATAATGCTAATAATAATACTAAAGAAAAAGGTATACGACAACAGTTTGTTAAAGACATTTTACTATTATATTCCGCCATATTTATCAAAATTTTCCACAAGCAATATAAGTTTTGAAATCATGGCAATTGCTACATTTATTGTTTCCTGAATATTCCAACTACCAATAGTCTATTTTCTCTACAATTCAATATTTTGACTATTTGGTTTAGACATTAAAGACCCTTGAATTTTAGGGGTGTTTTTTCTCTCTCTCTTGTCTTGGTTAATCTAGATTTTGTGGTTTAAAGCTAAATTTTGGAGTTATAGGTTTAAATTCTGACTATTTTGATAATTAAAAAATTTATATATTTAATTGTGATAAATATAAAATCCATCTTAATTTCTTATAGTTATACAATTCATCATTGTAAATATTTGCCAATTCCTAATTTATTTATCATCTACTACATTAAAAATAGGGTTTAGTCGTTAATGGATTAGTAGCTGAACAAAAGTCACAAAATGATATGAAGTTAGGAACAATTCAATACATGACGCGTTTACTTTGACCTTGACTTGTCGTCATTACATGTCACAAAACCATCCTATGTATGACGCTACTTATCTATAGTAGTTACGTAGAGAACAAAAAATCAAATTTGAGTTCATATAACACTGTCTCTCAAAGCTTCTTCTTCACCAGAGACACAACTCGAGAAAGCCCAATTATGGCTTCGTGCGCTTCTTTCATCTTCTTCCTTTTCTTTTTTCTCTATCTCACTAGTTTCAAAGCTTCTGCTCAAGATTCCACTCCCACTTACGTATACCACGACTGTCCTAATACGACAACGTATTTAAGAAACAGCATTTACTACACCAATCTTAGAACCCTTTTGTCTTCTTTTTCTTCCCCCAATGCTTCTTACTCCACCGGATTCCAAAACGCCACCGTCGGTCNCCAGAAGTCTGCCGTGATTGTGTCGTTTTATCAGTCAACGACACCTTAAATCGGTGCCCGATTCAAAGCGAGGTCGCGCTCTATTATGATCAGTGTGTACTTAGATACTCTAACCGGAATATTCTCTCGACCCTTATAACCGCCGGTGGAGTTATCTTAGCTAACAATCAGAATATTACATCTAACGAACAAAGCCGGTTCAGAGATTTGGTATTGTCCACGATGAGCCAAGCTACCACCGTAGCTGTCAACAGTTCAAGAAAATTCAATGCGAGGAAAGCTAATTTTACTACGTTACAGAGTTTATACGGATTGGTTCAATGCACTCCTGATCTTACAACACAAGATTGTTCACGCTGTTTGCAACAGAACACCATTCAATTACCAACTAGCTCAATTGGGGCACAACTTATTATGCCGAGCTGTAGTTCAAGATACGAGCTTTACCCGTTTTACAACGAATCCGCCATTACTATACCTACATCACCACCACCACCGCAGAATTCTACTCCTCCGGTGTCAGCTCCTCCTCCACTTGGTCAGAGCTCTGTTTTTTTCTTGTCTAAGGGAGAAAGTTTCTCTTTTAGATTGTTATTGATCTGATATCACACAAATGATGTTTGCAACGCAGGAAAAGATGGTAATTCAACAGTGTTAGTTGTAGCCATTGTTGTGCCTATTATAGTGGTTGTTCTGCTTTTCATAGTTGGTTATTATTATCTTGCTAAGAAGAGAAAGAAGACTTACGACACAACATCTGCTTTTGAAGGTAAAGATTTCAAATGATTAAACATCTTTCATTGAGTTTTGATTTTTGATTAATGTCAATGCTCAGTTTGATTTTGATTTATTGTGCAACAGGAGATGATATCACAATTGCAGACTCATTGCAGCTCGATTATAGAACAATTCAAACTGCAACTGATGATTTTGCAGAGAGTAGTAAGATTGGTGAAGGTGGATTTGGTTCGGTTTACAAGGTAACTATAGTTCCTTAGCTGCCTTGAACTGTGTTTTTGTTTATTGAAAATCTTGTGCAAACACACATATTTGGATAATGGCATAATGCTGATGAAAAAATAGGGTACATTATCGGATGGGTCTGAAGTTGCGGTTAAGAGACTATCAAAGTCATCAGGACAAGGTGAAACAGAGTTCAAGACTGAGGTTGTTCTTGTTGCAAAGCTACAACATAGAAATTTGGTTAGACTTCTTGGGTTTTCTATAGAAGGAGAAGAAAGGGTACTAGTCTACGAATATGTGCCCAACGAAAGCCTTGATTACTTCCTATTTGGTAAGTTGCATTTCTTGCTTCGTTTCATTGATTCTTGATACTTAGGTTGAAAATCTTTAGAGCTAACAATATTTTATGGCTGTGCACAGACCCTGCAAAGCAAGGTCAACTCGATTGGACTCGACGATACAAGATTATCGGTGGAGTTGCTAGAGGGATTCTATATCTTCATCAAGATTCACGGCTTACTATCATACACCGTGACCTCAAAGCCAGTAACATTCTCTTGGATGCGGATATGAATCCTAAAATTGCAGATTTTGGAATGGCGAGGATTTTTGGATTGGACCAAACCGAGCAGAATACAAGCAGGATAGTTGGGACCTAGTACGTCTTCTACTTAACTTCTCATAAGTAAATAACCTTTTGAACACTATTTTGCCAACATACTAAAGTTTTAGTTGTGGGTTTCAGTGGTTACATGTCTCCCGAGTATGCAATGCATGGTCAATACTCAATGAAATCTGATATCTATAGCTTCGGAGTATTACTTCTTGAGATTATAAGTGGCAAGAAGAATAACAGCTTCTACCAAACAGACGGCGCACATGACTTGGCTTCATATGTAAGTTTTGAGCTAGTCAAGTTCCATATTTACCTAAACATAGTTGTAAAATGTTGATTGAGTGATTATATATTCTAGGCTTGGAGGCTTTGGAGTAATGGGACACCATTAGAACTCGTGGATCCAGCTATTGTAGATAACTGTCAAAGGAGTGAAGTTATTCGATGTGTCCATATCGGTCTTTTATGTGTTCAAGAAGATCCTACAGAGCGTCCGACAATGTCAACCATTGTTCTGATGCTCACTAGTAACACTGTGACCTTACCCGTGCCACGACAACCAGGTCTTTTCTTTCAGAGTAGAATTGGAAAAGACCCGCTCGATCCAGATCAATATTCAACGACCAAGTCACTTATTGGGTCTGTTGATGATGCATCAATAACAGATGTATATCCTCGTTGAAGATGAATGTTTATTATATATTCATGCCTGATTCCTGAATCTATTGATGTTGATAATAATTTCTAGAAAGCTGTTTTGGTTGTAAAATATTTGCATTGTAATTGTTATTGTTATTGTCACTACTTCATTATATGAGATATATACTATTTACACGTTTCTTCTTGAAGGCATAACAGTGATTTTTTTCTCCAAATTAAGTTATAAGAAATTATCATCAGAGAATTTGATTAAGCTTGAAGATAGTCAAACCTGTACTTTTCACCAATAACCATTTTTACAGAACTGAACATTGAAAACTTACAGAGAAACTTACTATGTTTCTTATGTCCATGGAGAAACAATAAAATCAAAGGCTTCTGACCATCTTTGTATGTTTTAAATTTAATATGATATACATCATCTTTTACGAACTAAATGAGAAAAAGAATTGCTTGTAAACTGACTCGACTCTGATCCTTCAGATACTGGATCCAGTTCTTGCTTGCTTCGTGGGAAAAACCCTGGTAGGCGAGGCACTGGTAAAGTAATTGTATTACTAGTGAGCATCAAGATGATACTTGATAACATTGGACGGTCTTGTGGGTTTTCTTGAACACATAAAAGTGCGATATGGATGCATCTAATGACTTCATTACTTTGATAATTCCTTCCAAATGTTGGATCCACCAGCTCTAATGGTGACCTGTTCCTCCAAAGCCTCCAAGCCTAACACAATGAACAATCAAGAACCTTGGTCATATGTTTAAAGATGTTAGTTGAAAGTTTAAATGACTTGATGCTTACACAAGTGACCAAGTTTCCAGAAGTACTAGTTTCATCCATCTGGTAGACGCCACTGTTTTTCTTGCCACTTATAATCTCAAGAACTAAGACTCCAAAGCTGTAAATGTCAGATTTCATGGAGTACTGACCATGCATCGCATACTCGGGAGACATGTAAGCACTAAAAAACATACAACTCAAAGTTAATATGCAATAGAGAAGAGTTCATTAAACTTTTTATTTTAGCTACAATGAGCAGAACTTACTAGGTACCAGCAATTCTACTTGTGTTTCCTTGAGTTTGCTCTATTCCCAAAATAGTTGCCAATCCAAAATCGGCAACTTTTGGGTTCATATTCTCATCTAAGAGGATATTGCTGGCTTTGAGGTCACGATGGATGACTTTAAGCCGTGAATCTTGATGAAGATATAAAATCCCTCTTGCAATCCCTCCAATGATATTGTATCTCTGAGTCCAGTCTAGCTGACTTTGCTTTTCAGGGTCTGCATAATCAGTCTAAAGCTAAGGAATGATCCATTGAATAATAAGAAAAACTAATGAAGGGAACACATACCAAACAGGAAATAATCAAGGCTTTTGTTAGGGACAAACTCATAGATGAGAATCTTTTCGTTTCGTTCCAAACAGAATCCAAGAAGCCTAACAAGATTCCTATGTTGAAGTTTCGACACAAGAACAGCCTCGTTCCTGAACTCTCTTGTGCCTTGTCCTGACTTTTCTGACAGTCGCTTCACAGCTACTTCAGTTCCATTAGGAAGTTTCCCCTACACACCATTGAATGAAACAAACCTCACCAGTTATTTTCATAATCCATAGTAACATAGAAAAAAAAATTGAAAACATAAAACTTTTTTACCTTGTAAACCGGACCGAAACCACCTTCACCAAGTTTATTACTCGTTGAGAACTTGTTAGTTGCAGCTTCAATTGTCTTAAAATCGTATTGTAATGAATGTTTAGTTGAAATATCACTATCAGCTGCAAAAGCACAAGTGTGTATTAGTTATGACGCAAGTAAACAATAAAGAGATAAAACACAAAGAAACTAACATTGAATCTCAGTTCTTCGGTGCGATTTTCTCCTACGGAAAAGAACAAATCCAAGAACAAGAAGTATCAAGATGATAACGAAAGCTGGAATAGCAATAGCCACAACAACTCCAGTTGAGATTCCTTTGCTATCTTCTCACAACACATAAAAAGTAAACTCACATTATTTCAATTCTTCTTACAATCATATTCTTTTCAGTAGGTAGACTAACTAACCATTATGGGTCGTATTGGCCTGATCACCTGCAAGTGGTGGCATAGTCACAGGAGGTTGGGGTGGAGGAGAGTCCACATTAATATTATCAAAAGCCTTCGAGTATGTATACAAATCCCAACGCAAAAAACAGCTTGGTCGCATAGCAACACCTCCTTGCTTCTGTCCACAACATGATTGGTAGGCATTTGCGCTTTGTCGCAGACAATTTTCACAATCGCTGGAAGAAAGATCGGGCGTACATTGCAGCAACGCATATATATTTTGAAAAGATCTAAAGGCTGCAATTTCAGCTTTGTAATAGTTATTACTAAAAGATGGAGAGCTTTTTGGGGTGGAGGCTGAAGTTATCATACGACCCATTAGTCCTTCCCATATGTTCGTGAACTCTGTTATATTTGATTTGATGTCTGCAGTGTTGGTGAACACTAACTGCGGCTCCAGATCTGCAGATCCTGAGAAAGAAGTGTTGGAGTAGCGCACATAGCAAAGCGTGGGATCTCCTGGCCACGTATACGCGTCTGTTTGGTTAGGACAACTCTGTAACAAATCATCAGAAGCGTTCTTGATACAATTAAAACAGTCATCTGAAGTTGATCCTGGGATACACATCCCTATTGCATAGACTCGGTTAGGTTCTTGTCCGATGGAAGCGTTGTAGAAGAAGCGGTCTTCTTGAGCCGTGACATTGGAAGGAAGAGAAGAGAGGATGAGTCGACGATTGGAGTCGTAAGTACTGTTGGGTTTGAAATGCCGATCGTCCGAGCATATTTTTGCTGAAACTGAAGCAACACCGAAGCTTATTAAGACAAAACAGAGTATTGAAAACAAACTCTTCTGTTTCATTGTTCTTTTAAGATTATAGCAAAAGCCAACTCTTTGTGTTCAATATTTATGCATATGTACGTTTTTGTACCAGTTTAAACAACAAATCGAATCTTCTACTAAAATTTATAATGTTGAATACGTCAAACTGATAACAGTGGTCCAGTTAAACCCGCAAATACGGTCATTAAAAAGAGTAACAAAAGTCAAAGTCAATGACAAAAGTCAATAATATAATGAAAATGTTGAATTTTTAGACTGTTGACTCAGAAAATGACATAAAGAGACACTATTCATAGAACACAGCTAAGCAGAGACGGATGGAGAGGAGACCAAGAAGAGTATATCATACGGTTAGATCAACCNGTATTGGCATGGCACCGTACGAGGCTTTGTATGATAGACCATGTAGGACTCTGTTGTGTTGGACCTAGGTGGGTGAGTGGAGCGTGTTGGGAGCTGATTTTGTACAAGAAACTTCGGAGAAGGTCGAGATGATTCGTGCGAGTCTGAAAGAGGCTCAGGACCGCCAGAAAAGCTACGTGGATCGGCGTAGACTTGATTTGGAGTTTCAGGTTGGTGATTTGGTTTACCTAAAACTGAAGATGTTACGTGGTCCAGGCAGATCCATTACCGAGACTAAGTTGAATCCGAGGTATATGGGGCCAGTTCGAGGTTGTTGAGCGTGTGGGACCAGTAGCATATCGGCTGGATTTGCCAGCGGAAATGAGAGCAATTCACGATGTGTTTCATGTATCGATGTTAAAAAAATGCTTGCGACGTGACGATCAGTTGGTGGCTGGTGTGCCATCGGATCTATTGCCGAGTATGGCTATTGAGGCGAGACCGATACGTGTGATTGATCGTCGAGTACGTGTTATTCGACGTAGACAGGTTCCAGAGTTGCGGATCGTGTGGGACTGCAACGGGACCGAGGAGGAAACTTGGGAGCCGGAGGCACGGTTTAGGCGTCGATATCCCAAGTGGTTCAGTAAGAAGGGGAGCTTAGCCGAGTGTTGAGTACTCAGTGTGTGAGTACTGACATTATGACATTGTTGCATATGTACTTTTGGTACTCAATGTGTGGGTACGGGTATTATGTTGTTATGATACATGTACATTGTTGTATAGTGCATACATTGCATTTACATGTTGTATGGATATATATATATATATATATATATATATTCTGTTGTGATTTGTATATATATGGGTTATTATTGTATTGTGATAGTTGTATCACATTGATGTGCTGTTGATTATGGTGGTTACTGGTGTGGAATAGCCGCTATATAGTTGATTCGCTAGTGTGTAGTGAATCAAGATCTATGTGGTTGATATGGCGATTAGTGGTATGAATAATCGCTATATAGTCGTTTCGCTAGTGTGTAGTGGATCGGGATAGTATTGGGGTATGTCGATACCTAATACTAAAGGTGAGGTGATAGTAAGATGGTTACTCAGTGTGTGAGTAGGCCATAGACTATGCACTTCCGTGGTGATTACAGTGTCATCCATAGTTGTATGGATGAGTAGTGCGGATGGTATGTTGTTACCAAGACTATGTGGTAGGCTGGGAGGTGTGATGGCTGCTTGTGTGGAGCAGGCCATAGGACCTCATTACTACCGGATTATGAAAATACTGGTTATATGTGATAGAGTGGGTCCGAGTCATAGGGTCTTGTGGGAGTGTGTTCCACTATTATGCACTGTGGTCAGTGTGTCACTATCGGGTGATGTACGTGCCGGAATCAGTTGTGGTTCCGAGAGGTTGTTTCCTTGTGTACGTTATATCACTAGGGGAAGTGCGTTCCTCTATGCATTGTTTCTGAGTGTGTCGGATTCAGACAGTTCGAGTGTGTCGGACTTGACCCACACGACCAGGGACTACTCCGTTGTATTATACCACTATTGCGCATACCAATGAGTTTTCATTGGGTATTGTTGAGGATTCGAGGACGAATCCTAATAGGTGAGAGAGAATTGTAACTGATACAACCACTCCACGTGGTTACGTCTTAAACCCGTAAAACCGAATTTTTAAAAACTTTTCCATAAAAATCATAATAAACATAATATTATACATACAGCGGAAGATATGATTCTATATAATACGATGCCAACCCCGGGTATCCAAAATACAAGTCCTATACGGACCACCGTACACATAAATCCCGACTAGGTCGACCCTCCTATGTCATCTCCCCGTGTCAGTCCTGGGTACTCGCTCCTAGCCTCATCTCTCTTTACCTGCACCCAAAAGAGAGTGATTAGTATATCACAATACTGAGTGAGGCGCTCATCCCGACTACCGGCTCCGCTACCGAATCCGGACGGATCGGGTAACCAGCGATGTATCCTCACGATACTAGAATGACACCATATATACACATATATATATATATATATACACACCATATATATAATACACGCAAGAATATCCCGACATAATCGGATCATACACCGACTATGCCGCCACAACAATACACACAGGAATGCAACATCTCGATATCTGTGTCAACATGATACCTCAAGATCCGTGCCTACGTACCACCTCGATATACGTACCTCTGTCATATCTCGACCTACAGACCTCCGTCATATCTCGACCTACGAGCCCTGTAATATCTCGGTATCCGCACACCGTAATACCTCGATATATGTGCACCCTCGTGTCTCGATAGACATAACTACGTAATACATAAATCTACGTAACATCTCACGATGCTACGGTCCTATGGCCAGACTACCCTATGTCTGTTCGGGTTCCTGCTAACCTTGGTCCCGCACTCACCTCATATGTCGAATATCTTTCGAACGGTCGCGCGTGTCAAGAATCCGATTCCTACATAACCACGTAAAACGAACATTAGGATCCGATTATGGAATAATAATTTTTCTGACAATTCTACCCGACAACCCGGTTCTTCCGA
>KE156392.1:5509-46570 GCA_000411055.1 Leavenworthia alabamica
GAGAAGAAAAAAAAAAGTAGAGGACGAGGTGACGTGAGTTTTAATTGTTATTGGGCCAAAAAAAAATTTGGGCCAATTTTTTTTTTTATGGTCCAAATTTTTTTTTTAATTAATCCAAATAATCCGATCCGATTTTTTTTCGGATCAATTCGGTTAAATTTTTGGCAGCCGAATAACCCAAAAATCCGACCCGAATAACCCGAAAATTCCGAATGCCCAGGGTGAATTTGTATAAGCGGAAATAGGATAAACTCTATTTAAGTTTATATATCAGATTTAAAAGTCTAACATCAATAGAATACTTTTGTTGGATTTAGATGCGAATAACTTTCGTATAAAGAAATACTGAAAAATAGTTAAATTTACATATACCACAAAGAGTATTATCACATCACATTAAAAGCCAAAACCAAACGAGATCTTTTATGTATATACTTGAAACTCACAATTGTTTCTTCCTCTTCTCCAAGTATGAATGGTTTCTCTGGAAGTTTAATATAGCCCACACCAAATGTCTCAAACCAATCTCAGGCCACAAAGCAGCCGGAGAACACAGCTGAGAGTTACTAGTTTGCCATAACAAAAAATTACTCAGCCTTGTCTCTCCTGAACTCCTGATAAGTATATCAGGATCCGGAGCCACACTCATCTGCATATTCTCTTCAATTTCCACCAACCCTATCCTCTGTTCTTGGTTCGCCATATCCGTTTCTTCTGTATCTAACTTGTTGATACAAGATTTTTTTATAGCTTGTACGATTTCATCTGTTGAGTTATAGGCAATGCAGATTAGAAGCACAACTCGACTATTCTTCGATGTAGCCGCCATGACTTTTTCTGCAGCAGCTCTCACTTGGTCATTTAGAAGTGCTAAGTTACCGATAAAATAGACTCGAATCCCATACTGATCCACAATACTCTCTTTGTCAAGCAAAGATTTTATCTTTTCCAGCATTAAATCCATTAGAGACTCAACTTCCTCAGGTTTACGTCTGAAATTATCTATGCTAAATGCGTATATCGTTACATATTTGATACCAAGCTCGTAGCAGTATTGTAGCATCGACATAAGCGAAGAAAACCCAGCTTTATGACCAGACCCATCTTCTAGACCACACTTCTTTGCATATCTTCGATTTCCATCCATTATAAAGGCGAGATGATTAGGTTTAGGACCTACAGATAAGACCTGAAACAAACATCTTCTTGAAAACCCGTATAACTGCTCTAGCAGCTGAGTGATTCCACGACCTATACGTCTTATTTGACCTGGTTGTTCAGCCATTTGAGATTCCACCTTCCAATATTCTCAGCTCTAATGGAATGGGAAACATTCAAAAGTATCGTCAGTAAAAGGCGAAAACAAGTTATGTTAACAGCATGCCACAACTTATTCATATATAAGAAACAAAACCATAGCTTTTCAGATTTTTTAGCACTTACTAATCAAAGAACTTCAAAGTTTATCACTGCCCACACATCTCTAATCTAAAAATGTAAACACTTTACAGCTATAATAAATCTCATACAGAAACACAAGAACTGCAAATGATGCAAATCTCACCTTGCAGAGAAACAATAAGCTAAAAACGAAACAAGATGAGTAAAGTAGTAATCACAGAAAGATAAGTGTGAAAACATCAAAACATTTTCACATCGGCATTTCAACGAACACATGGTGTACAACATTAATATTCACTAACCTCACTAAAAGTCAAGCGATTTCGAACTCAGTCTCTTCGATTTTAGGATCGATTGAGAGATGAGAAACAAAGAATAATAGGGTTTTAGGGTTTGTTACCGGAAAAAAAGGAACGAGGTAGTATATAACCAATAAAATTGCATGTTTTGGGAAAAAATGAATGAATCAATCCATAGACTCAGAGACTAAGAAACAAAATTACCAATGATTAACAATACCCAGAAACTCGAGAACACTTGAAAATCCAAAGGAAGTGTTTTGATATATAGCTCGATCCTACCTGAGAATGGATGAGATCAGCCGCCAGATCCGAAAAGAAGCTTTACACAGTTTGGATCGAAAAGAGATGAAGTTTCCTTTTAACAAACAGTTGACAGCGACCGAAGAGCTCTCACTGTCAAAGTGATAATAGACAGACAAGAGGAGACGAGAGGAGAGGAGAGGAGAAGAGAGGAGACTAAGGAATATACCAGCGAAGGAAAAAAAAAAAGGAAATAACCGGTGTCGGTTTAATCATCTCGGTTCAATTTTCATATTTTATGATGCACATTCGAGTATTTCCACAACGGTTTAGTCATCTCGGTTCGATTTGCTTCTGGTTTTCCTATTGCTATTTCGTTGCCCAAGTAGAAATGCTGCAATTTCTCATCTACTGCGGTTATCTCTACGTTTAATCAGGTGCACGTGTCAAATGGGCGGTCAAGATTTAAAGATAAAAATACATGATTTCGTTAGTATCCTACGTGGCGAATTATTTCGCTCCTTCATTTAAAATCCCGCCACAGTGCGAATTTCAAATCTGATTTTAATTTTTTTTAATCAGATAATTATTTTAATTATTATATCGCATTAAAAGCCCAAACAATTATTATTAGTCTCGATCTCTCTCGTCAAACAAACAAACAAACAAACAAACCCTAAGGTAAAACTCGCTCTTCAAACTCAGTCCGAGTCATCCGATTCACTAACGATTCTTCTTATTCTTCAATCGCAGAACTCGAAGATGAAAGGCGTTGAATCGAAATCTGAAGCGACGAGCACTGATTCGAGGTTTTGTTTTGTTCTCCGACTCTTCGTTTTCTGTATACAATCTGAGATCTAGATTTATTTGAAAAACTTCAATTCTGATTTGTTCGTTTTCGATTTTGTTAGATTGAAAACTAGAGGTAGAAAGCCTGGGAAGAAGACGAAGAAGGATCCAAATCAACCTAAGAGACCTCCAAGTGCTTTCTTCGTCTTCCTGTAATTCATAAATCTCTTCCGATTTTGAATATTAAAATCGTTTGATTTCGTTATTTTTAAAACTGATTTTGTTGATTTTAAGTGAGGATTTTCGAAAAGAGTTTAACCTGGCGAATCCTAATAACAAATCCGTCGCTACTGTGAGTATTTTCTCCCGAGAAAATTTTTTCAGATCTATAAATCTGAAATCGATTTTGATAGAAGTTAATACTCATATATAAGTTTGTAATATCAGGTTGGTAAGGCTGCTGGAGCTAAGTGGAAGTCTATGACTGAAGAAGTAAGTAGTGGCCATAGAAATGCTTGATATGTAGTATTAGGTCTCGTAGATCTATCAATACTCAGATCTTTATGGTATTTTCCTGAATTTGTAAATACAGGATAAGGCTCCTTATGCAACTAAAGCCGAGAGCAGAAAGACTGAATATCTTAAGACTATGCAACAGTACAACATGAAACTGGTATAAAACATTATTTGATAACTTTCATGTTCAAGAGAGTGATTTGATTTGGTCTTTACTGTATCTGAATATCGTTGATTTTATAGGCTAGTGGAACCAATAGAGGTGAAGATGATGAATCTGATAAATCCAAATCTGAAGTGGATGAAGCAGGAAGTGAAGAGGTTTTTGACTTACACTTAAATCTCTATTTTATTTTTACTTGGGTCTCACCCTAGATTGTGCTTTGCAGGAGGAAGAAGGCGACGATTGAGGTTTCTAGTTATTGCCATTGACTTGACTCAGATTTGAGAATGTAAACTTGTCTTAGATTATGACAAAAAAAAACCTAAAAATTCTGGTTATGCTTTATGTTTGTGATATTGGAACCTCATTTAGTACTACTTGTATGTGACTTTTGATCAGTCTTGTGTTAATTATGATTCTTATGTTATGTTCTTCAACTTTGGATGAGTAGTATGGTTTTAGTTTCAACTTTATGAATGTTTTGTAGAGTTGTTTTTGTCATCTTTTGACTCATCTGACTTTATCTTTGGATTAGGACATAATCTTCTGGTTGTCTATTTGCTGTTGTGCTTAACTGTCATTATGTTGGAGTCTGTTCATGGATACTCCAGTCTTGTTCTTATGTGGTAGATCACGTTGCTTGTTAAGGTGTCGGTAAATGGCTTTTCCATTCAGATCTCTTCAAACTTTTCTCAAATATTAAGAGTTTATTGTTTTGGACTTGGTAGACAAAATCTAAAACCAAATAAAAGTGTATATAATTCAATTTGGTTAGATAAAAAGTTTGGTTTAGTTTTAGATTAAATATTCAATTTATATATGTATGTTTAATGAATACTGTTGAACATAGTGTTTCAATTTATTCTGACTAAATTTGGGCTATGTTTAAATAGGCCGATATTTTTAGAGTACTAAATAAGGCTTTCTGATATACTTTTGCTAGATTTAAATAAATCTCTTGGATATATTCTAATTGGGACCAATCTATAAAAAGTAAAATACTGTTTCATTCTTTTATTTTTGTGATATGATTAAAGAAGCCTATAGGAGAGAAAGAATTCGATTGCATGTGAGTTATAGAAAGTGATGTGATGAAAGCCAAAAAAATGATTATGGTCGGCCCCTTTGATAATTTAGACATGTTATCAAGTATTATCTCATAGAGATTGAGACAATGGCCACAGTACAGAGATCTCGATATGTTTGGATAACCAGACCCGGATTCATATCCAAAAAATGGAAAACTAGATAATAAGATAGTGAAGCAATTTGAGCTTTTAGATATCCCAATATAGAGGGGAATCGTGGCATATTCTTAATGACTGTAACCTCTAGGGTTTATAAATAAATGTCTAAACCAACCGCTTCACTTTCAATTTCTTTTCCCAAAACATAATACATAGTTAGGGTTCGTAAATATTTACAAATGTAGGAATGAATAAATAAAAGCTGTATAAAATAAAATAAAAAAATGAAAATTATAAGATGTAATAATAGAGGAGAGTCACATGACAATTCATGATTAATACATATGAAAATAACAAAGCGTGTTTTGAGTCATAACTTTACAACTAAAAACCCCACAATCCCATCACCATCACCATGAGTTGTATTATCTATTCTATTCTTATTGATTCTCACCTTGTTTTTTATTTCTTTATATTATATTAATTTCATTATATACTATTATTAGCTTTCATGAGCCACAATAATGTTTTGTTACATCATTTACATTCATAGAGTTTTCTTTATTAAATATATATATATATATATAAAGAGAACAAACTATATAATGTTTTTATTTCTGGTTAATCATCCTATTGATTTTTACTAATATTATCGTTGTATTCAAATATAGTCATATATACGTGCATGGATTATAGAAAAAAAAAGTAAATTAATATTATTATTTATTAAAATAATAATATGTGTAGTTGGGTGATATTAATTAATCGTAAGAGCCACTAGATTTTTTTTAATTTGATAAGAGCCACTAGATTTATTACAATGATTTTTTTATATATATAATTAAATGTTTTTGCAAATATAGCCGAGTCTGCTTTGACGTATGATACATAATACATGCATATATAATATTTTTTTGGACGAACATCATACATAATACATTTATATTTATAAAATTGGACATATATAACTAATTTAAAGCCTGTAATGGGGAATTAGTGTTTTGCAAGTATGCACCAACGTCCAAAGATTATAGCGAATTTAATTTTATTTTAAAGTTAAATTCCTATGAATTATTTGATATTTTCTAAAAATTTAATGTGGCTTTATAATATTATAAATAGTTTAAAAATGAGAAACCCAAGTTTTGAGTGTTTATGATAGTGATCAGCTATATAAATATGTGTTATTCAAAGCTACACAACTCATAAATTATAGTTTTATTTTTAATTTCTCAACAGAAAAAGAATTATTACAGGATATATAGTTTTATATTTTATTAAATAGAAATGGTTTTGTAATCATAAGAAAATGAAGGCTAATGTGAGCTGTTAGTTACATGGTTTCTTATGTTGTTATATAAACTCTTTTTCATGATTATTTATAATATTAATTGGTTATTGAAACTTAGTACTGAAGAGATTGATTTTACAATCCAACGAACCTTTCTGTTCACGTTCCAACTCACACAAGAGAATGAAAAAAATCCAAATTGTGCTTGTTCATTCTCATTTATTTATTTAATATATTTGACATTATTATTATTTTTTAAATAAAGAATATTTTACCTGCTCTGTTGGATAGTATAAGTTTACTCAATTTAGATATATATTTTTAAAGAACCTTCCATTCACATTTATATACATCAAAACTGTTATGCTGCCAAAATAATAATATTCAAAACCAACCTTTACACACACAAAAAAACAAGAAAATAAATTTCCATTAACTTTAATATTTTTATAATTTTTTCAATAACATTTTGCATTACTTAATAGTGAATACATTGGTCAAAATGCAAGACGTAAATCATAATTATACAATAATCATTTTTTGCATATACCAAAGATTCCCATATAATGTTAACGGTTAACAGAAAAAAAAAACTCAAATCAATAATTAAACAATTATGATTTTGCGAACATAATAATAATAATAATGTGAAGAAGCTCTTCACAGGAAAAAAAAAGACGTTTATTTTTATTTTATAAATCTAATCAAAAGTGAGACAGCAACATGAGTTCCGTACTTTAGATGAGATGTGTTTCGTCAGTTTCCTTCTTCTACTCTCTCCATTAGTCTTCTCTGTCTGAAAACGACGACTTTACTCTGTTCTCTTCATTTCTTCTTCTCTTCTTCTCTCTCTTCCCCTCTCACAATCTCCATTTTCAATGCTTCATTGATTCACTCGAGACAATTCAATTGATTCTATTTAGTTTTTTTCCTCTCTCGATCTACTCATTGCTCTGTTCTGTTCCTTGTTTCAGAATCTGTCTTTTAACCCACAATTAGCTCTGTTCCTTAAAAAAAGCAAATTCATAGTTTCATAACTTCACTCTGTCTTGTCGGAATCTGGGTTTTATTTATCTCTAATAATTCATCAGATCTCGGTTTCAAAATATCTTACTTTCACCGGAGATCTCAATCGCCGGAGAAAATGGAAGGATTATTACATCTCTTCGATTTTCATAACAACAGTTTCTCCAGAAAAGTTTTCTCCCATCACAAAAGCCATGACGAAGGTGAATATTTTGAGAAAACAAAAACAAAATCAAATCTTATTTTTAACTCTGTGTTAAAAAAATCTAGTTTTTTTAATGTTTTTATATATTAAACAGATCTGGAAGCTCCAAGAAATAGTTTCGAGCTTCAAGTTGATAACTTTCATAAATACCATAACGATAAAGATAAACCGGTAAAAATAAAATAACAAAAGGAACTTTTTTTATATATATAAATCTAAAAATTGCAAATTTGAGTTTTTTTTTTTAAAACGAAACAGAGAGATAGATTTGAGGAAGAAGAAGAAGAAGAATGGTATGAGAGAAGTTGTTATCCAATTGAAGAATCAGTGAAGAAGAAGATCATTGAAGAGCTTTCAAAACGTTCTAATGATAAACAAAACTCACCTAGTCTTGTAGCTAAGCTAATGGGAATGGAATCACTTCCTTTAGAATCTGTTAAATCATCTTCTGTTTGGCTCAAACCTAACCGGAGTAATCAATCTGAGGAAGGAAGAAGAAGAAGTAGAAAAGCCAAGTTATCTTCATCTGTCACTTCATTAGAGACACCAATACGTAGAGAACATCCTCAAGAAGAAGAGCTTCAAAGATTTAGAAGAGACTTTGAAGCATGGCAAGCTAATAAAAGGATTAAAGATTGTTCAAAAATCGTCGAATCCGAACACGAAAAACGACTTTTCACAAGAACTAGAAGCTTTGGTCGTGATTTCAACTTGAAATCAGACAGAACAGTTCCAACTAAGATTGTTGTTCTGAGACCTGGTTTTCAAAGAGGATATGATTATGAAGATTCATTAACTACTTCTTCAGGGACAACTATTGAAGAAAGCAGAGGAAGTAGTAGCATAGAAGAGTTTCTTGAAGAAGTTAAAGAAAGGTTAAAAAGTGAGCTTCAAGGAAGAGTAGCTCTCAAGAGAAGTTCATCAGTAAGAGGAAGTGGTATCGAAACTCCTTTTAGCGAAAGACCTTCACCGAGGTCTGAGTTAATGAGATCATATGTTCAGTGTAATGCACTAGACTCTCCTACTGAGTTTATAAGTAGAGATACTAGGAAACTATTGGCTGATAGATTGAAGAATGTTTTGAGAAAAGAGATGACACCTTTAGATGATTCTATGATCAAATCTACTAGCTGTTTACGACCTACTGTCTCGGATGCAGCGAGTTTGAGGAAACAAACCAAGGAAATCAAGCAAGAAGACTTGATCATAAACAGAGATGTTTCTTCATCACCAAGAAATCTCAAAAGATCATTATCTGCTCCTCTTTCAGGGACATCATTTGGTAAGCTTTTGTTAGAAGATCGACAAGTTTTGACAGGCGCAAAGATCATGAGGAAGCACGAAGCTGTGATAACAGAGCGTGAAGAAACAGAGTCAGAAACAGAACCAGTTGTAATGGATCCAATAAGGAGGAAAGAAAGATTTAATCTTAGGAAGAAAGTTTCCAACTTTAGATCAACTCTTAGAGGAAGAATCTTTGGTAAGAAGATACGATCAATGATCGAATCAAACAGTTTCGAAGATGAATCTATCAAAGATTTCGTTACAGGTTCGAGATTTAGTAACTTTTATGATCGAAATGTAAGTGATTCTTCAACTCTTTCTTCTATATATATGACCTATTTACGAGTTCTCGTAATCTAAACTAACACAAGTTGTCTGTTTCTCAGGAGAATTCAACAGAAGTGCCTCCAAGTCCTGCATCAGTATGTAGCAGCACACCAGAAGAGTTTTGGCGAAATGTCGATTATCTCAGTCAGGTTTCAACACCTGATGTGACTGTATTAGATGAGAATGGTATGCCTCAAGTCTTCAGAGACATCAGTTCCAATCTAAGTGGTAAGAAAACTAAACAAAGTTTCCTCATTTTCTTGAAATGTTTTCTCATTCTTTGTTTATGATGATTTAGAACTAAGAAGACAAATAAATGAACTTGAATCTGATGTGCAAGTACCAACTCCTGTGGAAGAAGAAGCGAGTCGAGAGATTGAGACCATAGTTGATTTATGTAATCCTGATAAAGTATTTGTGAGAGATCTTCTTGTGGCTTCTGGTTTGTATGAAGGAACATCAGATATACCACTTGCAAAGCCTATAAATAAGTCTGTTCTTGAAGAAACAAAAGATGATTTCAAGAAAAGAAGAAATCAGAATCAAGAAGATGACGAGACCGAAGAGAGTACTAGAAGTGAAGCAAATCATAACATACTATTTGATCTTCTGAATGAAGTACTTATGGTGTTACTTGGACCAAAGACAAGGTCAGGTTTCAAGAAGAAACTTATGAGCTCGTCTGTGTCCGAATCGACAACTATACGAGGTAAATATCTATTGGAATCAGCATGGAGGATGATGTCTGAGTACTTATATTCTCAACCAGAGAAACCCTTTTGCTCATTGGATGGGATCATTGGTTGGGACATGGAGAAGTGTCCATGGAGTGGTTTGATTAATGAGGAAGTTGATGTGTTGGGGAAAGAAGTTGAAGGTATGATCATAGTGGATCTTGTTGAGGAACTTGTTAAGGATCTAAGAAGACAAAACTAAGATCTTGAGATAAGAGTTAATATGTTGAAGCAGATTGGTTTGGTTTGGTTTGGTGTGTTTATGTAAATAGGGTTTTCTTATGGTAACAGTTAATGTTTTCTTACGGTACAAGAAAACTATATTCTTCTTATTGCTACATAAAAGTAACTATTATTTTACTAATACTAAAAAGAGTTTTTTAATCTTTTAATGGAGATTTTATGTTCAATAGTATAGAGAATCAAGAAAATGTCATAAGAATATAGTAAATATTTGTTGATATAACTATTTAGTTTGTGTGGATATAAATCGTTGACCCTACTATATAAACACTTTTTTTTTACTATATAAATATGGAGACCTTGCCCAATATTTTTGAGCTTCGTAGAGTCACCCAAGTTCGGTCCAATACTTGAGAAGGTTCAATGCAC
This sequence comes from Leavenworthia alabamica, assembly GCA_000411055.1. Classification (NCBI taxonomy): domain Eukaryota; kingdom Viridiplantae; phylum Streptophyta; class Magnoliopsida; order Brassicales; family Brassicaceae; genus Leavenworthia; species Leavenworthia alabamica. Next base: position 15,587 of record KE156392.1, read on the forward strand.
GATTATGAGCCTCTAAATTGCTTTTTAACTCATAAAATACTAAAAAAATTCAAAACTCATGGATAATGAACCCTTACTGGATCGAGCCTGGAGTCACCTAGTGGAGTTTTTATAGCTAAAGTTAGCCAAATCCTAGCACAAGCAGCATTGCTACCAATTTTGAATTATCCATTTGAGATGTTGCCATGAGCTATTAACCCAACAGAAATGGTATCTAAGACATGCATGTTGAGAAGGCTTTGTGGCAGAGTTTGACTAATACTACACATTGAGAAGATGGTTTACTCAACACACAAAATTGTTGGTTATGTATGTCGCTATACCGATGGGAGGAACATGTTGACATAATCAAACATTGACACTAGTTGAGAAGACACATTTTTGGACACCAATATTACTATACAAGACTTGTCTTAGTGTAAGTTTAATTTTTTGTCGTTTACTTTATACAAAGAAGTTGGACCTTTTAAAATTAATTCTTGTTCATATATGAGCTTTATTTGGAGATGAACAAGTGGTCTAATAGTCTCTACAATCAACCACTTCAGCTAGTTCCGGGCATTCGGTTCGGTTTACCGAAAACCGAACCGAACTAGATCGGTTTTGGTTTGTTCGGTTTTAGGTGAATAAACNGGGTTAATCGGATTGAATTCGGAAATATTTTTTTACCCAAAACCGAACCGAACAAACCGATATTTTTTCAGTTTTATTTCGGAACTGATTTTTAAAAACAGAATAAACCGAAAAATCAAAAAAAACTGAAAAACAAAAAAAAAACGAACCGTTTAAACCGAAAAAACCGAATGCCCAGAACTAACTTCAGCTATCATTTCATCCAAGCCGCCATAATCAATTACTGGTACTTCTATAAAAGAGAAACTAGACTAAGTGGGCTGACCTCTTGTAGCTCACATTGCAGAAAACAAAAACATGGGCTTTATAGGTACAAAATGAGTAATTTCCAATAAGTTTTACTTCAATTTTTTTATTTTAAAAAATTAAATTTTATACATAATCATTTAGAAATCTAACAAAAGACATGATAATTTCTTTTAAAAAAATATGATTTATTTAGTAAATGGAAAAAATCATAATAAGAAATTTCAAAATTAAAAATATATTTTTTCCATTTATAATTAATTATGTTATCTAAAACATGGTATAAATTATCAACTTTTATCAATTACTAAATTTAAAAAAATCTACCGAGGACTAAAAGTCAAAGTCTCTAAAACCATATATTTTTTTTACCTTTTTATTAAAATGACATCCTTATCTTCAGTGACATATCCATTTAAGATTAATACACATATTCTAACCATGGTCTACGGTCTTATCACTTAGAATTAAATACCACCAATTAAAATTAAAATTAAAATTAAAATGTTTGCTGGATAAAAAAAAAATAAACCGTTACTACAATTTAATAAAAATTAATAAAAAGGAAATTAAAAAAAATCTTATTCACTATATATTATAATGAAAGGTAAAATCTGAAAGAAAAGGTAAGAAATGTTTGACCAAACATAATATAAAATTAAGAGAAAAAACAAAAATTGATTCATAGGGTTTGGTTTGTATATAAAAACCAGAAGGGATCAGAGATTGAAACAATAAGAACAATCTCTTCTTCATCTTCTTCATTTCTATCTGCAAAAATTCTTCATTTCATCTTTAATCTCTTTGTTATTATTGTCTCTGTTTGTTCAATGAACAGAGATGATAAGATAACTTCAAAGCTTTGTCAATTCACTTTGGTAATAACAACAAGAACATAGGTACTTTCAATTTCATTTCATTAGCTTTGATTCTTGTATTATATAATGTGAATTGATTAATATAATTGAGAATTTTGCTTTTTTGATTTGAATTTTGATTCAATTTTGATTTTTGTTTTTTTTTATTACTGATCAGAAGAGATTTGTCTGAACTCGTCCAAGATGACTCAACAACTCGGATCTGATTTACAGTTACCACCAAGAAAACGAATCCTTGCTGAATACATGAAACAAAACAATGGCGGATCTTCAAGTTACGTTTCATCTTCCTCCATTACAACATCCAACAACAGCTCATCATCATCTGCTTCAACTGATGTACAAACTCATCTTCATCATATGTTAACATCTCAACGTAATAACCAGAGTCAAACACCTGAAGAGTTAGTTCAATCATCTAAAGAAGCTGCAGCTTTAGCTAATAAAGCTGCAAAAGCTGCAAGAGCTATAGCTAATGAGAAAGCTATGATTGCTTCAAAAGCAGTAGCTACAGCTAAAGCTGCTTTAGAGTTATGTTCTTCTTTCTCAGCTGTAAAGGTTGGTTCTAAAGCTAAGAAGAAGAAACATGTGACGCATGAGGATTTAGAGTCGAGGTTGAATCGAGTTATAAACAATTCTTCGAGAGTCTTGTTGGATTGTTCTGGTGATAGAGACAAGAAGCAAAAAGGTGTTGTTGTTACATATGAGAACAGTTCTGTAACTAATTCTATGTATGACATTGTGGATTCAGATTCAGATTCAGATTCAGACAACTCTACAGAGGATGAAGTAGATAGGATTGGTTTGAAGAACGTAAGCATGAGTAAGCCGCTGGTTAAATCAGAAGGTTACAGTGATGATGTGGCTGAGGTTATAGTAGGACACAAAGTGACATGTATGTGTGAAGGAGAACAAGATTGTTCGTTGATACTGTCAGAAGAACCTAAATGAGGTAACAAGGTTCAGATTCAGCATAGAATCCAAATGTTGTTTTTTTTTTAATTTCTTGTTTTGCTTTTTTTTTTTTTTGGTGTATGTTACATGTATATTTGAGAATAATATCTAGATACCTAGATTTTATTACATATATATGTTGGTTGTTGAATCAATTTAAAGGTCTAGTTATTGTGGAATAATTTATTTTAGAAAAATTTATGTTATATTTTTTAATCGTTTGGTAATTTTATTTTATATAAAAAAACAAACATTAAGTTATTTTAAAAAATATTTGAAAGGCTCATAATGCATTTGTATTGAACGCTAAATTAATATATTTAAAAACTCAAATGTTCCATATTTATATGTATATATTACATTTTTTTATTTGTATATTTTCTTTTATCATTTTTTTCAATAGGTACATGTTCCTTTTCTTAGATTTGTATAATTTCTTTTATCATTTTTCTCATTATGTATATTTTTCATTTCTTAGTTTTGTATATGTTCCATTATCATTTTTGTTATACATGTGTATAAATAGCGTACATATTGATTCAATAATATTATCACTTTTAACAAATATTAAAGTTAAAATAAAAAAAAATGGATCCGAATATGATGATAGAAAAACAACTCACAGAAATCGATATTTCTTATGGTTGTTTATATTTACGAAAAGAAAAAATAGATTATATACTTGCCAATAAAGGTATTAAATTACCTCCTGGTGGAGTTCAAGTAGAGATTCAAGACCATGAAAAATCTTACTGGGTTCTTCTTATAAGACAGAACTCTCATAGTTATGCCTTAAAAAATGGATGGATTGATCTTAAAAATGCAAGAAATCTTCAAAAAGGCGATACCATTCATTTATATTTTATAGGTAATAAATTTACTTTCGTAAGTTTATATATTAATTTTTTATTTTATTTTTATAGTATATAATGAGGTTTTTTTTTAATTTTAAAAATATCCATATTGGTTAAATTTTACTTTTGTTATCATATTTGATTTTTTAATTTTTAATTTTATATTTTATAGGTAATAAATTTATTTTTGGTATGAATCCGAATTTTCTCATCGAAAAAAAACTCGAAGAATGTGATACGGATAATAGGGGTTATTTGTATTTACCAAAAGCAAAGATGAATGAAATACTTATGAATATGGGATATATGATACCTCAAAATGGTATTGAATTGGAGATTCAAGATCATCACAAATCATATCATGTTACTCTTAAAAATTTGATGCATGATTTTGTAGTGATAAGTGGGTGGAATGATCATGGAGAAACAGTAAGAGATTTCAGGATAAATAGATGGAATGATCTTAGAAGAGACAGAAGTATTCAAAGAGGCCATAACATTCTATTATATTTTACAGGCAATAAATTTATTTTAATTATATAGTCATTTTTTATGTTTATTTTTAATTTGCTAATTATTTTTATTTTACCCAATATGTGGGCTGTCATATCTAATAGTTTTTTTTCTTATAAATTTTAAAAATATCATATTATTTACATATTCGAATTATTGTTTATATGATTATTATATGGCTATATATAATTATTTACTTAGTTTTGTTATTGGGTTAATTCTCCTAAAATATATTTGATAAACTAAAATGTTGTCTTTAAACAATGAAACATATCAATATTAATTAACAGAAAATAAACCATAAAAAATGATAAAAACCTAAACTAAACTTTATCTAAAACTCTAACAATAATCAAAATTTGATATTATTATTATTACTTAGTTTTGGGACATATAACTTTATTATTAGGCTAATTGTCACCAAAGCTTCAACTCAATATATTGCACAATGAACTTATATTATTTGTATATATATGAAAAATATTCTTAGTCAATGATCATATCTCCCAACATAAATAAAAACAAAAATTGTTTTAAACAAAACCAAAAATAAAAATAATTCATGTATAAGCAAAAGAAAAAGAAAAGATATTGAGTTGTTTAATCAACCTTTGATCTGTAAATTACTCATCTGACCTTGTATATCAGTTTCATTAGTTTGTGTCCTAAGATTCAACCAAGGATGTTGCAGACATTGTTGAGCAGTTGGTCGTTTCTCCGGTGTAAAATCCATAATCGGACTGAGAAAATCTGCGAATTCTCGAGCTTCTGCTTCAGGAATCTTGTATTTATCAATGAGTAAACGATCAAGTGGCCAGTATTTTAATCTCCTGATCCTTTTCAAGTCGCCATGTCTATCAAAGTAATCCTTTGATCTCCCACCTCCAATAGCAATCTAATCAAAGTATCAAAGAAATTGTAATAACTAAGTAATCAAAGAGACATAAACCAAACAGTTTTCGCCTTTTTTCGTGTACCTTTCTCGGCATTTTTCCTAAGAGTTCCATCATAAGAGCAAGATGGTCCTGAAAAACCAAACCAAAGAACAAGAATGTATCAAACATCTGATAAAACAAAGAACTCATCTCGAACCTAAACTCTAAACCCTAAACCATGAAACCAAACCAAAGAACAAGAATGTATCAAACATGTTATAAAACAAAGAACTCATCTCGATTTGGTATTTTCATCTTAAACCCTAAACTCTAAACCATGAAACCAAACCAAAGAACAATAATGTATCAAACATATGATAAAACAAAGAACTCATCTCTATTTAGTATTTTTTATCGTAAACTCTAAACCCTAAACTCTAAACCATGAAACCAATCCAAAGAACAAGAATATATCAAACATCTAACAAAACAAATAACTCATTGATTAAACTCGATTTTGGATTACATATTTACCTCATCTTCTCCATAACCATTTCCTTCTTTTGGAGCGAAAAGCATTTCGCCTGTAGCAAGTTCGAAAGCAGTACAAGCAAAAGACCACATATCAACAGAGAATGAGTAACCTGATTGAAGTATTACTTCAGGAGCTCTATATTGTCTTGTTTGTATCTCATCAGCAAATTTATTATCAACCCAACACGCATTACCAAAGTCGACAACTTTACATCTCAAATCAATATTATCCAAACTTCTCTTAGTCTTTGATGGTGTTTCACTTAACCCTATGATAGAAACTCTTCTTCCTGATATTTTAGCAGCCGCTCTTTTAGCTCTTCTCTTCAACTTCTTCTCAATGATACTCATTGTTGTTGAACTGTTTTGGCTTCCTTCGGGTTTTTCTAGTATTGGTGTTAAGCCTGATTTGATAGGATCCTTGGCAGGATCAATGGTTGAACAAAGAAGTATGTTCTCGGGTTTTAAGTCGGAGTGAATTATACCGAGTTCACGATGCATATAATCAAGACCAGTCAGTATACATTTGCAAATTTCGCGTACTTTAGCCAAGTCCATACCTTTGTAACGGTTGTATTTGATCAAACGAAGTAAACTATCACCAAGAAACTCAAGCACCATGCATAAATGTTGTCCATTAGGACCTACATGTTTGAATTCGTCGATAAGACGAACAACACATTTGGTATTCTCAGGATCTTCATTAGCAGCAGCTTGAAGAAGCTCGATTTCGTGAAGTGCAGCTTGAGCAAATTGCAATGCACTCTTCTGTATCTTCAAAGCAACATAAGTCTGCAATAAAGACACAACTCAGAAAACCATAGAAGTGTTCTAAAGACAGAGCTCAGAAGAGAACAAAACATTGATGAAACAACTCAAGATGGTTAAGAAACAGAGGTGTAATGCTAAATCTATAAACATGATTCACAAAACTCAAAACTTTGCTTCTGTCACAAGATCTTATACCAAAACAAATCAAAAAGGAATTTAAACGACTAATCAAATTCATCATTTAACATTATAGTTAATGAAACAAACTCAAGATGGGCATTTAAGGAACAGAGGAGCAATGCCAAATCTATAACCATGATTCACAAGATCTTATACCAAAACAGATCAAAGATCAGATGAAATGAATTCAAAAGACTAAATCAAATTCATCATTTAAGATATATAGAGAGAGAGAGAGATGATTACAGAAGTGAGAGTATCATAGGCAAGCCAAACAGTAGAGAATTGACCCCAACCAAGCTTTCTCTGAGCAATGTAACGACCACCAGCAAATTGATCTCCGATTCTAACGGCATGATAACCACCTTTACGGTAAGCATCAAATCCTTCATCGTCATCATCTGATCCAGATGAGGATGATAAAGACATTTTGTTTTTTTTCTGTTTTGTCGGAGTCCCAAACGATTGATCTGTCTGAGATATGTTTGGTTTTGGGATTGTCAAAGTTTGGATCTTTGAAATAAAAGAGGCTCCTTTTTGTTTCTCGAGAGATAAGAGAGAGAAACGTGAGACTCTCTCCACTTTTTGCGAGTCCCTTCTTTTTTGATAGGTTTTCAAACATTTTCCAATTTTAAAATTGTTGAATTCTCCATTTTGCCCTTGTTCAATCTTCTCAATTCTCATGGTCATGGTCTTGTTTAGTTTTGGCCATTCAAGGAAACAAATCTGGTTCAAATTTGACCATTGAAGGAAACAAATCCGGTTCAGATAATATTCATTTGCATTTATCTTAATAGAATATTTTTAGTATTTTGGGATAGAGTCAAGTCGGTTCATATGTTGAATTAAAAAACTGATAATAATCCAAAATTTACGGATGTATTTATTTGGATCGACTCGGACATTATCCCTCAATTAACACCCGAAAACCCAAAATACACTCAAAACTAGAACTGGATGTTTGGATAAACGGATCTGATTCGGATAAAACCTATTAGGGTTCGAGTATATCAAGTTCAGAAGTTTAGTACCTAATAGAATAATTTTATCGGATTCAAATTCAAATACGAATCAGTTTCAGATAAGAAAATATTGAAAAAATAGCTAAATTTAACTAAAATTTCACAAATATAACTAAAAATTTTAAAATAATTTAATTATTTTTATATATAGTTAGATTTCGGCTTTTAACCGACGATTCAGATTCAAATACGAGTTTTCGGGTTTAGGAATATAGCACCTAATAAAATAATATTTTAGATTCGAGTAGTTATTTTTAGACTGTATTCGTATCAGATGCTTCGGATAAGTTATTTTTGTCAGGGCTACTCAAAACCCACTACTCTTTTACATCCTCCCTCCCGTATTTCCACATACACCATCCAAAACAAAACAAAAAATCTAATAAACTTATGGTTAATTTCAGATTTTTCATGTAATGATCGGATTTCGTATCGTATTTGAATTTTACCTGAAACCTATGTGTACATATATATACAAATAAAATCACGGATACAGATTCGGATAGGGTTTGGATTTTCCTGGTAGGCTAAGTGTTTTTCTCAGGGCTAGTCTTGTTTTAAGTAAAAGAACTATTTTTTTATGTCTCTCTGTTTCCTTGGTTTAAAGCCTTCTCTGTATTTTGTTGCAGAAGCATTATCAAAACTCTCAAATTCAAACCCAAGCCTCTAGCTTTAACTTTCTATTATGTCCTGCAATAAACTCTTTAAGTGAAACTCTGTTTTCTGGCTGAGACATAACAACAGTGAACTCCACATAGAAGCATCAGGGACAATACTCTTCTCCACCATTCTTGAGAAAATCAACCAAGCCTTCTCAAAATCATCTTTCACATACAATTCTTCAAGCAATGGAATGTAACTTTCTCTGTCAAGTATACAACCTCTTTCAGCCATGTCCTCTACAAACTTGATACCACTTATGACTTTATCTTCCTTACAAAACCCAGAAACCACAGCATTGAATGTTATTGATTGAGGTAAATAGTCTCTAGTCACCATATCGTTTATTAGCTCAAGTGTTTCTTCTATGTAACCTTCTTGGCTATATCTATGAATCAAACAATGAGATACTATAACATTAAGAACTCTTCCTTCTTCAATCATTTGTTCATACTCTGTTTTTACATCATCCACATCGCCTTTTTCGCATAAACTTATCAACTTGAAGCTCCTTTCAACAGCCTTTGGAAACAGTTTCTCCATCTTTATTAGAAATTCAAGAGCTTCCTCCCAACGGTTCTCCTTGTAATAGCCATAGATAACACTATTGTAAGGATCAATTCTCGCCTTACGAACTTGTTCTTCGTTGTCTTGCATTAGTTCTAATATCTTTAAACCTTCATCTGTTCTCCCTCCTACTGATAAACCTTTTATCAATGTGTTAAATGTTTCAAAGTTCCATCTAATCGCATCCGTTTTCATATCGTTGAAAATGTCCATAGCTGAATCCAACATTCCAATATCACAAAATCCAGTAATCAACAAATTGTAAGTTTCCACATTTGGTAAGTATCCTTTTCTTTCCATCTCTTTAAAGAAGCGTTGAGCTACTCTTACTTTACCTAGCACACAATACCCTTTAACCAAGGTGTTACAAGCTACTACATCAACTTTACCTCCTTTGCTTTCTACTCTCTCTAAAACCTCGAGTGCCTCATAGACACGACCTTCATTGCAAAGAACTTCCATAACCTTAGTTACTGTCACAACATCAGGAATGAGACCTAAACTAAAACATTTCTCTAGCAACACAATAGCCTGGATCAACTTGTGTTCATTGCAGTAAGCAGATATCAAAATGTTATAAGTTACAGCATTTGGTTCCTTCATTTCACTCATTAAACTCCTGGCTCTACCGACTTTCGCGTTCTTACAAAGAGCATGAAGCAAGGTGTTATATATCACAGTGTTTGGAGTTAAACTGTGTGTCTTCATGATCTGAAGGAGCTTGAAACCATCACCAATCCTATTAGTTAAGCAAAGTCCTTTCATTAAAATCCCATATGTATACTCATCACCTTGAATCCCACTAGCTATCATCTTTTTTCTGAAAAACTCTCTAGCTATGTCAATGTCTTCCTTTACTAAAACATCTAGAATCGAATTGAAAACTTTATGCGATGGTTTGATCCCATATTTTGAAACAAGATCAACAACATTGATAACCCGTTTGGTTAATCGAGCACGCCCAAGCCCTCGAATAATAGTAACGAAGATAGCATCATCAGGAGGTGAACCAATTGATTGAGGCATTTCGTCGAGCAACTGGTAGACAGTTTCAAAACGTCGGAAAACACAAAGCTTATGAAACAAAGCACGGTAAGTGGAAGGAGAGTGAATAAACCCAGGAAAATTCGAAGCCCACTGAAAAGTTTCCATAGCTCCTGAAGCTGATTTCTGATCTAAAATAAGACGAACAATATGATCATCGCTTGGCACAGAAAGCGAAGAAGAAGAAGACGATGATGATAATGATGGAGTAGATGAGCAAAAACGACGTAGTTGAAGAACCCATAATCTTGATAATGGCAGATATCGAGAAGATGACAAAAGACTTGAAATTCTCAACATCAGGGAGACAAAGCTCGGAAATTTTTAAGTTTTGATTTGTGTAAAGGATATGATAGTTCTGGTGATTCAGTTCTGTTCATTGCTATTCTTGATAAACTTCGACACTTACCAAAAAAACATTTCATGATCCATCAAAAGAAACCATCCTGCGACATTTGTTACGTCTGATGGAGTCCCACCAATACCATGGTTCTAAGAAAAAAGAGTGGACTGTTAAATATTCGAGGTTCCAAGAGTTTGAACTTAAAGATGATGCAAAAAAGACTCAACACTGAGCTTCGTTTATGAGCTTTTTGGTCTTGTTGGTATGTGTGTTGTGGTATGTTCCTTTCGTATTTGTGAAAGAGCGAGACGTAAAAGATCAGCTCAAGAGATTCTTGTATTACAGCTCGACTCTTGAGCTAAGATGGCAAAAGGTTATCAAAGTGTAATTTTTTTAAGTATTTTCTCAAACTAGATTCTAAGAAAGAAACAAAAAAACCATTTCGAAATACAAATCTTATTTGGTTGCAGAATACATTACGTGAAATATATACATAGATTAGTAATACATGTTGCAGTTTAAGTTATATCATTTTTAGATGTCAGCTAAATTTTGTATGTAATAACATAGATTATATAACAAACAAATAAAGAGGGGAATAAGCGAAACAGTCTTATTAGATGATGTTGCACTTGAAGTACTTTTTGAATATTTCTTCTTCCCTGCAGTGTATAGAGATGACTCTATACACTTCAATGAGCAATTTCGGAAACCGAATAGCAAAGTACTCATCAAATCCTTCTGGAACCGTTCCAACAAGTTCCTAACAGATACATGTTTCAAAATAACCAGTTTAAGCTTTGACTGTGTCAAGGTGTGTTTATGAGGTATAAGACAAACCTGAATCTCTGGAGGGAGTTCTCGGTAATGATTCAGTTTGTTCCTAATGACTCGTAATAAGTCACGAATGCTATCGTATTTGTAACGCCTATAGCGTCCGATGTTTGTGATGAAAACATGTTCTAGTTTTTCATCCCATTTATCTCCTATAGCTATGGGAGCTGTATTCTCCATTTCTTTCAAGATTTCAGAATCAGCTTCTCTGTTTTCAAGCTCAACTCGGTCACTAGCATCCCGAAGAAAAGACAGTCTCATCTCTGAGTTCCAAAACATAGGATGGACCAGTACTTCAGATGCACTTGGTCTACAAATAAGTAAGTTGTGTATAAGAGATTGTCTAGTGTCGAGTGAATTTTAATTCATAGAAGGAAATGAACATTTACCGTAACTCAGGGTTTGGGTTTAGTAAACGGGAGATGAGATCTGAAGCTTCGGGAACATGCTCTACTAGGAAGAGATCGACTTTGTTATTCACGATATTGACATCTCGTTCAAGATCATCTCCAAATGGATGCTTACAACCAGTTATGGAGTAAAAGAGAACACAACCTAAACTAAACATGTCCACTGCACGAGTTTGACGACCTTGTAGAAGCTGCTCTGGTGCTTGCCAACCTGAACTACCACAACCTACACATATTCAACCAACGATCATCCACAGCATTAAGATTCTTGTGTTATTGCTGAAGGATTACAAATCAAACAATATAAGGATCAAACAGAGACAGTGAAAAGGAACTTACCTGTGGCAAGATGACCCAATGATGACTTATCCTTAGAAAGACGCTTGCTAATGCCCATATCAGAAAGCTTTGCACTCAAAGGCATCCCTTTAGTTATTAGTACATTTTGTGGCTTCAAGTCTCGATGAACTATTCCCAATTCATGCAAGTGGACAAGCCCAAAAGCTATATCCCTGCATCACAGCACAATAATCAATATAAGTTTAAGAGCTTTTATAGTACTAGTGTACCACCTAGCCTAGACTTATCAACCAACTAGTTGCTACCTTTTATATTGAAATAGCCATCTCTTACTCTAAGTATATGATGACGTACAGAAAAAATTCTAAAGTCAAAGTTAACCTCATTAGTTTTAGCATGAGAGGTGATGGGTGGCCTCCAACTTTCCAAAAGTTGTTTCCCTTGATAAATCCCTCCAAAGGATTATAAGCAGCTACAGCTTCCATAGATTCCTTGTTACCCAATATATTTGACATAGAGAACTCTAAAAAGGATTTGATTAAATCATCTAAATTGCACGTGCAAAGCTCTAGAGAAAGGTAAACAAAGTCCTGGTCATACTCCACACCATACCACCGAATGATGTTTGAGTGTTGGTCAGATGCAATGAGGTTTTGAATCTCCTTGAAAGCAACCTCATGATGAGATCGAAGAAGGCGTTTCACAGCCACAGGTCGGCCGTCATATATACCCTCAAACACCACTGTGCCGTTACTACCCTTTGCAATTTCTTTACTTGACACAAACAACTTACCGATCTTTCGCCCATTAGCTGCAGTACTTAGAAAGTTATTGAAGCCTAGTAACATTTGACCTCCTTCAATAAGCTCAAACTGATCTCGGCTGTTAGGAACTGACTGTCTATCTCTCTGCCCATTTGTAATACCATCCTTCCCTGATTTGCGGTTCTTTTTCTTTTTGGAAGGTCCAGATTTCGAATTAAAATCATCTCCCCTCGACGAAAAGCTCTTTATGAAAACAGATACAACAACACCCAAAAGAACTAAAGGGACCAATAACTTGACAAGTGACCATTTGAAAACTTTTCCAAACATATCTGTAGATCTTTGCCTATGTTGCTCCTGTAACTTCCTGAATTCTTTGGTTCTTGTAGAAGACAAAGAAATGCCATTTCCACATTGCAAGGGCATATAAATTCCAGTTTGAATTTCAGGACCGAGCTCATTTCCTGAATTGAAAACTGGATCACAGAGTAATTCAGCTTTGAAGTGAGAAACTGTCACATTCAACGCAAGCTTCCGAGTAGTCTTATGAAAATGCTCTAGCTTGGAATCTGTTCGGGTGATAAGAAGTTGTAGCTTGACGAAATTTTCAGTGCTAGTAGGCTTCACCATAGGATTAGTATAGTTCTCATCCCCATTGGATTTGTAAACATGGATTAGCCTCCCAGATGTACCATCAACCAAATATGCAACAGTTGATTTCGACTCAAGAGTCACACCATCATCCATTACAATTGGTAGCTTCTTCAGCAACTCCTCCATAGTAACTTTCTGCATTTACTCATTTAGTAAGCCAGCAACGTGTATTAAATATAACAAAACAATGAGCCAGACATGTGTATGAAATTATCAAAGTCTTTAAATTTTGTTTTACTTGATCATCAAGCGGCGTAGGCTCTGAGTAGTCCATATATCTTGATAAGAAAGTGCTACTTATATCAGTGGAGTTTTCTGTGTTGTTAACAGCATTTAGAGGAGCTAAATATAACGAATGTATCGGTGATCCAGTTGAAAAGGACCAAAATGTTTTCCCTAATTGCTGCTTTAAGGAGATTTTACCATCATTATCAACAACAAGCTCCGTATTCGGCTCTGTAAGTTCACTGATTAGAAGATGGATAACATCACAACCAGTAACCACATCGAGAAGAAACCGAAATTTACCAAAACCCTAATTATTATTCCATAACGCTTTTGATGCTAACGATTGATACCTAAAACTTTCACCAGAATCAAATAAGAACAGGAGAAGGAAGAGAAACTTACGGATAGTGCAAAAGCGATCTACCGGCAGGTCGATCTATAGAAAATCGATTGTGCTGATTCAACTTTGAGATCGGATTCGTCGACTCACTTGCTGCAGCGCCGCCGCAAAGAGCAGTCCATGGTGAGAGTATTAGTAGAAAGAAGATCAGATGACGGAGAAGCGTTTGTATCATTTGGAGAATCTGAAGAGAGAGACAGAGATAAATCAGCTGTGAAAACAGAGGATGATGATTAGATCGATTGAATTTAAGATAAGAGAGGTAGAGTTTTTTGAAATTTACCTGAAGATGAAGTCAACGAAGGAGTTAATATGCGAAAACTTAGTTTGACGATGAGGTTTTGGGATCTCCGTGACGGCGAGGTTCTCCTCCTCTTCTTCCACGCTACTGTGGAACGCGTTTTCTTTTGAATCTTCTAACCATTATTTTTGTATTTTTTGTAATATTTTTGTAATTTTGTAATAAATATTTCACTTGACTAATTTCAAATCGCTGATCCGAAATTAATAAATATTAATAAATATGGTAGTTGTGGTTACTTCGGTTTAATCAGATTGAGCCGGTTGGAAGAAAAATGTAACCTAACCGGTTTTAACCGTCATCGTTTCATTTAAGGAGGTTGAAATTGAAATTTAAGGAGTCACGCTTTGGCTGAGTTAGGTTTAAAGGCTTTTTATAAAGCGTTGTCTCCTCCGTTCTGACGACTGAAATCTTCCACCGGCGAAATAGAAAATTTCCAGTATAGAAATTGAAGATGTTGCAGAGCAAAGTTTTTAATAAGAAAACAAGAGGAGGTAGAATCCAAAAGGTCTCTGCTCTTTTCTCTCTATACTTCTTCTTCCTTGCGAGTTTTTCTAGATTTGTTCGTTATTTAAAAAAAAAAATTTTACTCTTTTTTTTTGTTCACAACAGCAAGTAAGAGAGGTTTACCTACGAGATGACATATACTGTGGAGCTTTTTCCTGCAAGTCATGTGATACTTCAGCTGCTCGTTTGTCTTCTCCTAAGATTCTTGTTGTTGATACCAACGTCGTTCTTCACCAAGTAATTATTATATAAGCTAAAACATTTTTGAGTTTCGTGGATATTACTAATATTATTCGTTTTGTTTTGGTAGATTGATTTGTTGGAGAATCAAGCTATAGACAATGTTGTTGTTCTATCTGTGGTGCTAGACGAGGTTAAGAACAGGAATAGATCTGTATACAACAGAATTAGAGCTCTCTCCAGCAATCCAGCTAGGAAATTTTATGTTTTTTCCAATCATGTTCACAAGTAAGACATGTTCAAGATTTGAGCTTTTTAGGTTCCTTAGATTTTATATGTAAAATGTGATATTTCATTGATTAGGAATATGCTTGTTCAGTGATTATATTTACTGAAAGCTCTCATTATGATCACTGGAACTTACTGAACTTTTTTATTCTCTTTTCCATGTGTACTAATCTCTCCATAGGGATACATATGTGCAGGCCATGGAGAAAGAGAGTGCCAATGACCATAATGATAGAGGTTTTATTTACTATATAATCAGCTTTCAGTTTTTCATCTACAGCTATGCATCTGTTATTAACTTTTTATTTATCTGAAATTCAGCTATTCGTGTGGCTACGCTTTGGTATCAGAAGCATCTAGGAGATACATCTCAGGTGCTGCTTGTAACTAATGACAGGGAAAATAAACGGAAGGCCATTGAAGAGGGAATATCTGCAGAGACAAGTATGTTAATCATCTTTAGTTTTTTTTTCTTCATAGAAGTTGTTTTATATGCCAGCATTCACTTATTAAGGCTGGTCTTTGTATGACCATTTGTGTTTTTGCTTCATGACATAGAAGTTTATCAATGAATGTTTATGTATCAGTTGAGGCTTATGTAAAATCAATTGGACAACCTGACTTGCTGGATCTGCTTGCCCAACCAAGTACTGAAGACGTAACTATGGAAGATGCAGATGATTCTAGACCTTCAAAGAGGAAACAGATATACCTAGAGGTAATGGAGATAAATTTACTAATTTTTCAGTCTCTGATTTGGTTAATTAAATATTGCCATCAAACAATTTTTTGTCTCTTATTGTATCTTTTTGTCTGCCTGCAGCATAAGCCCATGTCTGAGATTACTGCTGGCTTACACCGTGGAATCTATCATCAAGGAAAACTCCGTGTCAATCGTTTCAATCCTTTTGAAGCTTATGTTGGTAGCGAGAGCATTGGGGAAGAGATCATTATCTATGGGCGCAGCAACATGAACAGAGCTTTCGATGGTGATATTGTTGCAGTCGAAATCTTGCCTCGTGATCAATGGCAAGAGGAGAAGGCATTATCTATAGCTGAAGAAGGTTTCTTTTAATATCCAAATGTATTTTAAACTAGTTATATGCTTGCATGAAATTGCCGTAAACTTATCCTTTTTCACATATCAAATTCAAATGCAGATGATGAAGAGGACGATACTGTTCATTTGGCTCCCAACACTGCTGATGATGCTCCTCGAACCTCAAATTTATCCCAAGAAACTTCTGGGGATAAAAATGGTACTCCTGCTCGTCCATCAGGCCGTGTAGTCGGTGTAATCCGTAGAAATTGGCACTCGTGAGTTCATTACTTGATTACACCTATTTCCTTTCTGTCTATTTTTGTTAATGAGACATTGATGCATATGAGATAGTGTTAACAGACATGCCGATATATCCTCCTTAAAGGTGCTTGTTTCAGATTACATATATGAATTGAAGATTATCTTTAATTCTCTTGATTTCAGTGGCTTTTTGTCTGTGAATTATGCTTTGGTTTTCCTTTATTTTTCTTATTCTGAGAGTCTATTTCAAGCTATGGTTTCTGAATGACTGTATTGCTAATTTTCATATTATCATGCAGCTATTGTGGATCTCTTGAACCAATGTCTCTACCCGCTGGTAGTGGTGGAACAGCACATGCTTTATTTGTCTCTAAAGATCGCAGAATACCCAAGATTCGCATTAATACTCGACAGCTACAGAACCTTTTGGATATGAGGATAGTAGTGGCAGTTGATTCTTGGGACCGTCAATCTCGATATCCTTCTGGCCATTATGTTCGACCTATTGGGAAAATAGG
Source organism: Leavenworthia alabamica (assembly GCA_000411055.1). Classification (NCBI taxonomy): domain Eukaryota; kingdom Viridiplantae; phylum Streptophyta; class Magnoliopsida; order Brassicales; family Brassicaceae; genus Leavenworthia; species Leavenworthia alabamica. The sequence continues at coordinate 32,348 of KE156392.1, forward strand.
TGACAGAGAAACTGAAACAGAGGTGGGGGATTGATATTCAATTATTGAATTCTGTTCTAGTAGAAGTAGAACAAGTACATTGGTCTCCTTTTTTCAGGGAAGATTTGACATAGATAATTGGAAATAACATCAATAATCTTGTTTATGGATGTTGCAGGTTGTATTGATAGAGAATGATGTTGACTACTCGCCTTTCTCTACTCAAGTTTTGGCATGCTTGCCACCCTTGCCCTGGTCTGTATCTTCTGAAGACTTGTCCAATCCTGTTAGGCAAGACTTACGACATTTGCTTGTCTTTAGTGTTGACCCTCCAGGTATGTTCTTAAAGCTTACTTATTTGATAGTATTTATAATTTTAGCCAATGTAATTACCTTGCAAAGTCTACAGTTAGTTTTGTACAAACAGATTAACTTGTTTGTGGTGCTAACAGGCTGCAAGGATATTGATGATGCATTGCACTGTACATCGCTTCCAAACGGGAACTTTGAACTTGGAGTCCGTATCCTAAGTCCCCAGAATTTCTTTTAAATATGATTTCAATTTAGGACATGCCAAGAGTCAATGAGTTACAATTTACAAATCACTTTGGTATATATTTGACCAAAGCATTGAATGGCTCCTGTTACCACTTAGCTTTGTAGATCTATTTTATCCTAAGTATCTAGTGTTGAAGTGCTTTTGAAGTGATCTGTTTTATGACTTTTAGTATGCAATGTCTGCTAGAATTAACTAGTTTCGTTGTATTCTCTTCATATCTCGTGAGTGAATTTATGATACTTATCCTTGACCATGTTCAATAAGACATTGCTGATGTAACAAATTTTGTTCATCCTGGTACTCCTTTGGATGATGAGGCATCAAAAAGAGGCACATCTGTCTACCTTGTTGAACGACGTATTGACATGCTTCCCAAGCCTTTAACTGAAGGTAATGTCTTACTACAGGATAAATTCCCTTTGTGTTGAAATTTCAATGTACTCATGAAACATGGTTTTGCTTGCAGATATTTGCTCACTTAGAGCTGATGTGGAAAGGCTTGCATTCTCAGTTATTTGGGTATGCTTTATCCATTTTCATTTGTCACTGCGAGGCCCAAAAGTTTAATTTAACACATGAGAAAATTGTTAATTGCTTAGCTTAAGCCTAATTCATTATATTTAGGAAATGAGCCCTCAAGCTGAGATTATCTCAACGAGATTTACAAAGAGCATTATCAAATCGTCTGCAGCATTATCCTATGTTGAAGCTCAGGCTCGGATGGATGACAGGTACATTCTATGTAACCATTGAGTATGAAGGTCAATAGCTTGTTTTGTTATATTTGTTGCTACAATATAATTTCATTTTATGCTCGCTAGTGATTTTGGCAGTGTAAAAATTGGAAGGATTGTTTAATAATTATTGAATTTTTTTTCCAGAAAACTAACTTTTCTAGTAATGTGCTCATGAATTTTATTTTCTATTACTTTAAATTGTAGAGTTGTTTCAGATTCCCTCTTTTGCACTATGCCTAAGATTGACAAGTGTGATTATCTTTTTGCAGTCGATTGACAGACTCCCTGACTACAGATCTGAGGAACATGAATACTTTGGCAAAGGTTTAAGACAGCTCCTCTCGCATGTGTCATATATTCCGGAAATAATAGAAAGACCACAATATTTTTACCTGTTTTTTGCTCTTGAAACCTGTAGATAATGAGGCAAAGGCGTATCGATAGGGGAGCATTGACTCTTGCTTCTGCAGAAGTCAAATTTCAGATTGATACCGAGACTCATGATCCTCTTGACATTGGTATGTTTTCCGAGTAAAGTTTGTTTCTTCTCGATGAATATGAACCACATCTATCCTTTTGAAAGATGTATCAAGTTTATTCTTCTGTTTGTTATTCGTAACCATGACTCTGTGTTCTTTTGCGCAGGCATGTATCAGATACGTGAAGCAAACCAAATGGTTGAGGAGTTTATGCTTGCTGCAAATGTTTCAGTCGCTGGACAAATCCTTAAGGAATTCCCTTCTTGTTCACTATTAAGGTAAATTTTATGTTACTTCTTGAAGATTTAATGGCGTTCTCTTACATTGTTGGTCTGTTTCTCAAAGATGGCAATCATTCTATATTTGGTGAAGTGATTTTCTGCGTATAGCTGATTTCATTTTTTTTCGAGATGTGACCAAATTTACTTTTAATTGTTGCCAAAAAGCCTATACTGCTATACTGGTTACATGAATATTTACTGTTGTGTTCGGCTAAACTTTCGTCATATGTTGTTGATTGGATAATTTGATGCTTCAATGAATATTATAGTATCCCAAGTAGCTGTTGAGGACCTGATTAATTCTTACTTATATTTGTTGCCTTTTCTGCTTACTTTTTTATCGATATTTGTAATTTGTAACTATATCTTTGGTTTGATTCTTAACGCAGGCGTCATCCTACTCCAACGAGAGAAATGCTTGAACCACTGTTGCGTACAGCTGCAGCTATTGGGCTTACCTTAGATGTCTCTTCATCTAAAGCTTTGGCCGATTCACTGGACCGAGCTGTGGTGAGTTTTTCTTTGTCTGTACTTTCGCAGCTACTGTTTGCCATTTTGAGTACTTCCTCGGTTCCCTTCTATTCGTAGTTAAATGCACTTGTCAATTTTAAGTGGTTGTTGAGTGCTGTACTTCTGTTAACTAAGTAACTTGCTTACTTGTTTCAAATAGCTTCTTATCTTCACTTATTCTTAACAAATCAAAATTCTTCAGGGTGAGGATCCATATTTCAATAAGCTGATCAGGATATTGGCAACTAGGTGCATGACACAGGTAATGCTTGCATGATGGCTGAGAAGTTAAATTGCTGGTGATTTTCACAGAATATCGCCATATTTAACATTCTAAATTGATTACTACGCAGGCTGTGTACTTCTGTAGTGGGGATCTGACTCCTCCAGAGTATCATCATTACGGGCTTGCAGCACCTTTATATACTCATTTTACATCCCCTATTCGCAGATATGCTGGTAAGTGAAAATTGCTGTCTTCCCTTTGTTTTCACCTGTTAGAAGTTAGCTACTATAACCTTTGCTTCTTTCTCTGGTTCTAGATGTCTTTGTACACAGGTTACTTGCCGCTTCACTAGGAATATACAAGCTTCCAACAGTGTTTCAAGACAGACCCCAACTTACTAGTGTTGCTGATAGTAAGAGTTTACTTACCCTTTGTCATATCTAACTCCGTGATAAGCAGAAAATGTCTAAACTTCAGCTGTTGTTTGTTTCTTTTCTTAAAGATCACTAATGATGATTTTTCGTTTAATCCATTGACTTGTTTCAGATTTAAATTATCGGCATAGAAACGCACAGATGGCAAGTCGAGCTTCAGTAGAGCTGCACACACTCATTTACTTCAGAAATCGGTATAGATCATCTATTTTTCCTGAATCTTATTTGATTCTAATGGCATGGACTGTTAAAAGACTAAGAGAAATCGTGTTTAATGTTGCAGACCAACAGATGCGGAGGCAAGAGTTGTAAAGATAAGATCCAATGGTTTTATAGTATTCGTCCCCAAGTACATTCTCTATTCTTTACTTATGTTCACTACCATTATAAAATTCATTAGCAATTTTAGCAATTTTTATCCAATTCTTCTTATCATTTCCTTCAAAGATTATAACTCTAAGCCATACAAAAAAAACATTGCAACATGCATTTTCTTACACTGGGTAATCGTCATGGATTCATGCAGGTACGGAATAGAAGGACCGGTTTATTTAACAGCAAAGGCTGAGAAAGGAGTTGGTGATTGGTATGTAGATGAAGAGAAGCAGAAGATTGTTAAGATGGATGGAAGTTTATCTTACAGTGTTTTGCAAACAGTGAGGATTCACATGGAAGTAGTAGAGCCACAACCTAATCGACCGAAACTCCAACTCACTCTCCTGTAAAACTCTTTAACTTTTTTAAGTATCACAACTACTTTGTATGGCAAAAGATTTGTTTTCCTCTTTTTTCATTGTCAAAGTCAAAAGACATTGTATCATCATTTCATTATCTGTCTTTTTTTCATTAAGTTGATATAATATATTCGAGTTTACAAATGGAAGATGTGGAGAAAAATGAAGAGAAAAGTTACAAATGCAACAACATGAATTTTTCTTTGAATAGCATTTGTTTTCCTCATGGTCTTGTGTAGTTTTGCAGGTTTCTCTAGACTAACAAGTGAAGGAAGATGGTGGACCAAACCGTGAGGGCGAGTATCGCAACTAAGTATGTCCAAAGCATTAGTACTGAGCACTCATCTTGAGCAACATTGTACAACTGTGTCATGGTACCTGTAAATGTCACAATTTGTCTTTCCTCGTTAGTATGATTCTTTTAAAAAAAAATCTAGACTCAGTTGATGATTTATGACTTAACCGATATTCATGGCAGGTGGGAGGGTGAACTGAAGCATCAAAACATACTGAAACAAAGGATCCTCTGGTAGAAATCCGAATCTTGCAGCTGTTAGTACAATACCTATACCGATAACTGGGAGCAATATGTATCTAACACATACTATTCCAAGTACAACCACCGGTTTAACTGCCGAAGAACGTAAACCTGTTGATTTGAGACCAAAGTAAGTTTTCTATTTGACTGTAGAGTAAAATATGAAACCATAGATTGAAGGATTAACCTTGTATAAGGTTGCCTCCTAGTATAATTGTCATACAAGGAATAGTCCCATCTCTGCAAAAAATGGGTTGAAAGTTAACATAACTTAAAAGAGTATGCATGGAAAATGGTTAGAAGGTTAAGATTATGGTAAAAGTACCCAAGAAGTTTTGCAGTGCTTTGGATTATTCGTAAAGGAGCATCATCACCTATGATAAGATTTCTAAGCCATTTAACTGCACCGAAGATGAAACCTATAATCTGAAAAGCATCAAACATGTCACATTAAAAATACTATTCTCTTTGGTATACTCAATACTTAAATTATACTTACTGCACCAAGTGTAGGTGGTGCAAGAAGCTCCTCTACTATCTCATGGAAGAAGTCTACAACTTTTCTCCAAAACCCTGTTTCTTCCTTTACAACTTGTGTCTCCTTGTATTGAAGAAGATAACTCTTATGATCAACTTCTAAGTCACTATTAATTATAGTTTTCTCAGCTTCTTCAATTGCTTTAAGTTTCATTGCTGACCCTTTTATCAACCTAAATGTATATGTCCATATGTAGAAACCTCCTAGCTACACAGATCACAAGTTATACAAGATTCAATACTTACTCAACTCATCTCACACACAATGTTGTTCTGAAGATTGTGATTACTTACTGCCATGGAGAAAGATGCATAAGAAAGACCAACAGTTCTGCATACACTTCTGTTACCAAATGGACTCTTGTCTTCATCACATATTGCTGGGACCAGTATGATTGGTAGGTTCCCCATGTTACCTTTTTTAACCCAAAATTTTGACTTTCTTAGAAAACAAAGATATGATCTCATATTTACACATAAGCATGGGCACTCGGTCGGTTTTGTTCGGTTTGGATCTGAAATTCTGGTATTTCGATATTTTGGTTTTCTAAAAAAAATTTTGATCGGTTTTAAATTTATAATTTGGTTCGTTTCGGTTTTATTTTCTTGGTTCGCTTCGAGTTTGGACATAAAAAAAACATTCCGAACGGTTTTAATTTCTTAAATTCGGTTTGGTTTTAGGATAAAATAACGGTTTATCTTAGTTTTTTTGTTTATTTTCGGTTATTTGGTTTTTTTCNTATATACACATCATTGGTTCCATATAATATTATTATTTACCTGAAGAACAAGTTGCTACAATAAGACCTTCAAGATAAGGAGGTGGTTTCAGAATCTTAACAACCAACCACCCAAGCATCCCTCCGATTAAAAACGTAAGTCCCATATTCACCGGCATAAACCACCTACAGTTCATCGTTTTTTTACTAAGTTACCATGATTCAGACAGGAGTTAAAAAACATAGAAGAGTTGTTTTTTTTTTCTTACCATGAAATTATGTCTTCAAGTGTTACTGTCTGAGCTAAATTTGCAAACATGAGAGCCGGTGCAAATAATACAAACACAACCTACAATTTTGGAATTTATTTATATAAAAAACTAAATATTTATAATTCAATGGAGGGCTAAGATTTTGATTTTACCTTGTTCATAGAATTACGAGCTTCGACAGGGAAGAGTTTACAACGATCACTAGCCAAGAAAGCTCCGATAAGACTTATGACAAGAACTTGAATAACAGGCATAGAAGCCACTTCTAATAAAGACCAGAATCCCATCTTTTTTATCAGATTCTATAAACTGGTAATGATGATGATGAATGTATTATTTTGATCTTCTTCTTCCAAAGAAAGATGAACCTGAGAAGAAGAAGAAGAGAGCAAAGGTACCAAGTAAGCACAGAGATTTTTCATATTATATATTAACTTATAGAAGTAGTTAATGATTAAATTAATTAAAATTCATGGAGTTAAGAGACATGCCAGGGTTTTTTCTAATCTTTTGAAACCATATTCATCATTGATGGGATATATAACAAGGGTTAAAACAAAAAAAGAAAAAAAAATTTATTTTTAAAGACTAGTATTGATTTTTTTTTGAACAAACAAACAAAAAAAATTAATATTATTCCTTTCCATATTAGTGCAAATTAATTTATAAAAATGAAAATTTTGTCACTTTGACTAATTTTGTTTCTTCCATATTAATGTAAATTTTGTTTTGACTATTCACATGAATCAATTGAGGATATTCTTTTTTGTGTAATATGTTTTAGGTAATTTAGATATGGGAGAATAATATTAAAGGAATATTTTGTATTTGCTTCTGGAATTATTGATTTGGCTTAATTTTGAATAATTTTGTACTAATTTCTAGAAATAGGTTAATTATTCAAAACTTTACTTTAACTCTAAATATATATATTTTTAAGGAAACAAAATATTCAAAATATGGTGTTACTTTGAATATATGAGTTTTCACCTCAAAATCAATTTACACATATCATTTATATATTAGTGAAATTACTTGTCTAACTTATGATGTGTGATATTTATTCTTAATAGTAAGTTTGTTAAAAATTTATTTTAAAGGTTTAATACTTCACAACTTAAAAAAATTAAACTAATATTAAATCTATAAAAATTTTGGGACAAAAAGATAACTGGGGAACAAAAAAAAAGTATATGATGTTTCAATGTATCCAGCTACTAAATGTGTTTAAGGAAATAAATAATAAATGGATACATTGTGAAGTGTTGAACCTGTTGACCTGACCCCATCTTATGTATGGTTGAAAAATAATTACAGTTTTCATTTTTTTTGTTATGGAATATAATTTCAAGTAAATAGCAAATAAAGCAAATCAATGGTGGACCTCAAAATAGCAAATATAAAAAAAAATTCAGGGTATGGAAGAAAAAGAACCCTATGATTGAATCTATTTAATACTCAACATGTATTCCATGTGAAATAAATAATTCTTCTGGTCAACATTTTATAAAATAAAGTTTTGATAATGTATATAATAAATTGATGTTTACAAGCAACATTTACTATATGTTTAATAAAACAAACTCCTTTAATAATGCAAAATAAATCCTAATTTATTAAAACTACACAAAATCTTTAACTCGTAACATTTTTATGCAAATCAGAACATCAAAAAAAAAAAAAAAATCAGAACATTTTTGTTTTGACTTTTGAGTATAACGATTCTGTCGTAAGACTATTGTTTAGGTTTTGCGTGTCGTTTTTTTCTAGCATTACTAAATTGTATCATCAACATCCAAATTGTTTGTCGTTTACCTTTAATCAAAACGACACTGTTTTGGCTCCAGTAAAAAAAATGGTATCACGGTGTTGAAGGTTAGAATGAAGCTGACATTGTTATATAAGATCAAAAGGTCATTTTTACAGAGGTTGATCTTTATATATATATTGTTTAGGTATTTTGAGATTTCTTTTGTATTTATATTTTATTATATAAAGTTTAGTTAGCTTTATAGCATATGAGATAAGTTAAAATTTTATAATTAAGGTAATTGTGACATATATTGTTAGAGTAATAAAATTTTAATATTTGTAATAATAATAAGATAATAATATTGATAATTTTAATTTTTCTAAAATAAATTTAAATAATAATTAAATAGACAATCTTTTAATATAAATTTTTAAAAATAATTCCTAATATAAATATATAATGTTTTAAAAATAGATATTATTAAAAGGTAAAATTTATTATCTAATGAAAAAATGAATTATTACTTTTAATTTAATTAAATTTTAAACATATTGAATAAAACTTGTTAATACATTTACATAAAACAAAAAATCCTAAACATAAAAATGAGAAAGTTTGGATGAGTAGTATCTGGACCAACAGTTGAAAATGATTATGTTTGACAAGTTGACAATAGTTTTGGTATCATAAATTTTATAAATTGTTATACAAAAATCATCCAAATCCTACATAAAATATTTTATATTTTTCTAAAAAAATTCCGTTCACCAAGAAGGATTCTAATCTAATATTATATTTAATATAGATATGTAACACGCATATACACAATATATAGTTTTGATAAAAGGGTTTGATTCAAGCATATATCAAATAGATGAGTATATTCAGATTCGAATGTGTATAGAGATATGTATAGCCCTGGTAATTTTGGCGGGTGGGTTGGGTCCCGTTAAAAGCTATTTAGGTTCGGATTTTTTTTATTTGTATTTATATATTCTAATAGAATCATTTTAATATTTTGGTTTGGATTCGGATATAATCCAATCGGATTCGGTTTGGTTCGGATTGGTGATCCTACACTCTAATATAATCATTTTAATATTTTAAGTCAGTTTGGATACTCCTTCTAATCGAGTTTTTAAATTTGCAAACCTAGATTTTGCATATGATTAATCGATATCATATCAAAAATACGAGATTATTACTGATTTAATCTAAAATTATACTCAAAAATCTAAAATTTACTTAGATAACTTAAAATAACACCTAAAATTATTACATAATAAGATAAATTTATAGCTAAAATTTTAAAAGTTAATTGATTAGCTCAAAATTATACATGAAATTGTTATATGATTAACCTAAAACATAAAATCAAACTATAAATACCAAAAATCTATAATTATTAGTAAAACTGAGTTTAATTTTGGGTTTTTAGATATCAGTTCGAGTTTCAAATCGGGTTCGGAGTTTATCCAAAACTTACGTACATATACTTACACTCCAGTAAAATAAAATTACGAATACAGATTCAAATTCGGATAAAATTTTTTGGATCAAATTCGAATTTTTTTTACGAGAATAATAGGTTAGGTTATTTTTTTTGCCAAGACCTAGATATGTACACATATTGAACGTGACACATGCATATACGCGTATTAAATGGATCTAACATTTTTGTTTTGTTAATAAATTAATTTAAATTGGTAAAATAGTTATCCTATACAACTCATATTGTCAAGGCATAAAAGATCATCACCATCAACATCTTTATATACGATACGTGATGTTGATGATTGTGATGGTGATGTGTGAATCATCAGCATCAAGATTATTTGACTTAATCATTGGTATTGAATCTTAAGCAAGTATATTCATACATAACCAAATTTTAAATTTGGATTTTTTCAATAATATGAGTTAGAAATCTACCCTATCAAATAATTAAAAAGACATGAACGTGTAACATGTTATATGTGTCATATCAAAAAAGAGAGAGAGAGAGTAACATGATATGTGCTTCTTTTTTTTGAAAATAACATGTTGTGTTTCTTGATCATTATATTGGTTAAAAAAACCAGAAATAATTGATTACAAATTCTTAATTTACCTAAAAATAATTTGGAATCATAAGAACCCTAACTAGCTTTTCCATTTATGGATGCATGAATATTCATCCAAGAAAAGAACAGTAACATAATTAAACCTAGCAATGACAACGATGAATAATACATGTGTTTGAATTATAAATTCATATATATATTCATGGCCGGCAGATATGATTAACAAATATATCTGAAAATGAATTAAAAAAAAAAAAAAGCAGAAGTACCTGAACCAGGCAAGAACTCACAAAGATGTATCTGTTGATGTCATAAAAAATTATTTATGTTTCTCCGTGATTTAAGGATTTTGATATTTTTAACTAAACAAATAAAATAGAATAGAGCAATGGAGACTCAACATTTAAACAAAACAATATAAAAAGATAGCTATTCTTATTTTACTTTTCTTATTTCTATACTTAGTTGTCAAGAGAGACGTCTTTCGTTTTGTAATGATTATATATATATATGATTAATCTATATTTAACTCTCTCTTTTTTTCTTGGTTTCACGTTGAGAAATGTATTTATTAGAAAAAAAAGTTATAAAAACATCCTAAATATATAAATTAATAATATTATAAAACCTCACGATTTATATACCCAAAAAATATGAATTTAAAACATTAGGCATCATAAATATAGCATTTTTGTTCTTGTCGATCTACGTAACATATTTATAATTATTATGCTTTTTTTTTGGTCAAAAAAGGCTTGAATAAAAAAGAGGAAAGGTTCAAGATGGTTTTTGTAATTCATCAAATGATTATTCAGTCTATATTATTTGGTATATAAATTATAATTTCAACAAAAACATGGCGGCTCCATAAATATAGTGTAGAGCTGGATTGATAAAGTGGACCACGTCACGTAATTTAGACAACAAAACAAAATTAAATAAACGAATCATTGATACTGAGATCATATCGTTTAGAATCAGCTACCATGTCACAACTATTATCATTTTGTTGTTTTTAATATCCATAATAATTATATATGTCTAGTTAACATATACACGAAACAAATCAAATAGATTAAAAGAATAGAAAAAAAAATTAATTCACAAAAAAAAAATTAATTCACAAAAAACTCGATAATTTTAAAAACAAAATTTTAATTTAAAAACTAAGCGAGAGTTATTATATTCAGAAAAAAATATACATAATCGTCATGCCTGAAAATTAATATTGTAGATTTTAAATTTTTATAAAGAGTTCTAAATTGTTTTCACAAATTTTTATTGAGTTTTTTCAAATGTTAATAAAATTATAACTTTTGAAAAAAAATTTATTACAATTTTTAAAAATCAATGAACTATTAATAGTAAATTTTTACATAATCTCAAAGCCTAGTAAATTTATTTTATTTGAATAATACATCATTTAAAAAATATATATTTTAGAAAATCGTAAACTAATAAATTATAATTTCATGGTATTAAGTAAAATTTTAAAACTATGAAACCAATAATACACCATATTGTTTATTCAGGAGCGGAAATATTGTAATATTAAGTATAATATTGTGCATGATATGCAGGAACGGAAACAGTATTTGTGGAGGGTTGTCATATGACACCTCGAAATTTTTAAATTTTAGTGTAATTTTACTAAAATTTTCAAATTAAAATAAATATAATTGATACATTGACAACTATAAAAAAAATTTTATACTTTTTACTACTTTGATCCTATATATATAATTTCTTAGTTGCACCACCTGTGAAAGTTGTTTTTAATTTATGGGTTCGCGGGTTTTTATCCGCTACGTTTGATATTACATTTTTAAGCTCATATTTTTGCGGGCATCGCGAGTTAAAACTCACTTTTTAAAAGGTCATTTATTCGAGATCTGTGGATTCGCGGGCTAACCCGCAACCCGCACTTTTAAAAAAAAATATCATTTTTATCTTTATTTTTATTAATGATATTATGTATCTTATATATTATTTTATTTTTCATACTTTTTTACTTAAATATTATATTTGAACAAATTATTTTATCTATTTTTATGAGTTTCGTATTTTTTCCGGAATTTTTATAAGTTTTACGGGTTTTCAAAATTTTTTAATAGTTTTATACAAACAAAATTTTTAAATTAATATTTTAAATTGTTATAAATATTTTATAAAAGTGTAAAATATTTTAACGTATGCAAGTGCTTTTAATATAAGTTCTGTTAATATATAAATATATATTTATATATTGCGGATTAGACCGCGGGTTTTGCGATGTTTGCGGGTGCGAATTTAATTTTAAGTTTTTTGTTTATGCGGGGTGGGTTTTACGGGTGTGGGTGTAGATTTTGCAAGTTTTACGAACGCGGATTGCAGATTACGGGTTGCGAGCCGACATGTTTCCCAGCCCACTAATGACATGCAATAAAAACGATTAATAAGTAGCCAAAAACTTACATATTCAAGTAATATGCAATACGAGATAAATACGAGGCCACGAAAAGCGATTTGTATTATAGCTGTAACGTGAGTGGGATATATAAACACGTGAGGAGCAGATTTTTCAGGTTATTTAATCAAAGTCGTAAATATTTTTCATCTGAGAAATATCGTAAAATACCATCTATATATGTTGTCTAGTTGATGCTATATATATTATTTTAATTTGATGTTGGAATTAATTGAATATTCGATGGGCCAACCTTTCTTTATCTAGCAGATTTTTTTTTTATCGTTTATTGATTTGAGTATTATAGAATTTTTATAAATACGAGAATAATTTCTACTTACGATGATTTTATGACACAAATATTCTTCGACATGCGGTTATGCATATACGACATTCCATGATGGATAAGCTCTCTCCGCAACATTCAGATCTTCGACAGACGGTTATGCAAGTACGACATTCCTTCTGATAGGCAAGCTCTTCCTACAACACGAAAGCACGACGGACCGATACTATCTGCGCACACTAGAACCTCTGGAAAATTTTTACATTCTTTAATATGTAATAACTGCATTCGCTGGGTTTCGAACCTCAGATCTAGTGTAAAAGCCTTTAAACCCTTAACCATTAGGTCAACGGTGCTTCCACTTTATTAATAAACAAACAATTTTTTTGTAGAAACATATTTCGATTTCCAGAGGTTGCAAAATTTTTTCAACAAATTGTAGAGTGCTGCAAGTATGTACTGTCAGCTTCACCTGTCGCCCGCGGGCATAACCCGGTGAGATCCTCAGCGGAGCGGGTATGGACGTCAAAAATTATATCCAACAATTGGCGGGTCTTGCGGGGATATTCCAGACGGTCGGCGGACGCTACGGAAGGGCCCGTTGCGGCATAGCGGGTCTCCGGGCATACCATGTTGTAAAGTTTTTAAATTTTGGCAAATCTTTTAGTTGCATTAGAGTCTTTCAACTGATGTTGTATTTAAATTTAAAAACACTAAAAAACATAATATAACTCAATCTCTTGTTTACTGAATTAAGTAAACTGGCAATACAACATCATAGAATCATAGAAGCTTTATCTTCAAACAATTTTTTAGAGTTATTGTTCTGCTAATTTTAATATTAAATCCACTATCATTCTAAAAAAGCTTTAGAGTGTCACCTGAATTCATCTATGATATTGTCAAGACTCGATCCTTAATCTTTTACTTCTTCATTCATCATCGATATAACCTTTATTTGTGGTTGTGATTCTTTCTTGAAGAGCACCAAAATAAGAAGCAAGAGTTTGCTGGTAACACACAGAATATGAGATACGACCAAGCAAAGCATACACTTCGGAGCTGGCCAACATAAGAGAGTACAATCTAATTTTTCAAAATTATTCTATGCATATATGGCACACAAGTGCTGGGTAATATATATACAGCAAATAAAAAGGATTGTATCAGCACCCGGGGTCTCATTTATTTATCCATACACAAGAGCACATTTGCTCTCAGACTGTTAAAACATAAAACATAGATAATTAAGCAACCTGTATGAACATATGAGTTGAGTTGAATTAAGCACATGTGGCAAGGATCTCTTGCTTAGAGGCCAAATGAACCAAAGTCGGAGCATCTCTATGAATGTTCATGGTCGCTCTCTCAACAACAGCAAAAACATATACATATACAATGGAATCATTATCCAATCTCAACATATCAAAAAATTGTAAGCTAGATATTGTTTCCAAAATAGTTTTGTTTCTATGAAATTCAAATGAAAAAAATATTATGATGATCAAATTAGCAATCAGGAGTACATGGATCTGATCATACACACATCCATTAAAGAAGAATTTTGAAGAAATACACATGCAATTACTGAAACGAAGAGACAAACCTTTGAGTAATTCGCCCGCATAGCCGCGTACATATGCAGGGCGGGTTTGGACAGGCCACCAGGT
>KE156392.1:46609-56658 GCA_000411055.1 Leavenworthia alabamica
GGTGTTATCTAGGCGGTCGGCGGGCGACCAATTTGACAGCAAGATGTTTATCGTGGTAGCAAATATTGCAAGAAAAGTTATAATGATATTGTTCTAAATCATATTTTTTGAAGATAATAATAAAAAAAACAATCATTACAAATGGATAACATTGGCATAGTCATTTTACATATAAATTATAATTTATAACATCAATACACTCTTGCACATAAATAAATATTCTCCATTTTTTTCTCAAAGTCTAGAAAAAGGAGTCATAAAAGGATAATCAGTATAGCCAAGAACTGGATCTTGAGTATAAAATGTCTTCCGATCATATTTATTTAACTTACCATCAATCTTTAACCTTAAAACCAAATCCGGATTTGCAATAAACAACCTTCCATATGAAACCAAATCAGCATCACCTTGTTGAATTGCTTGCATACCAAGTTCTTTATTAAACCCTCCACTTGACATAAATGTTCCATTATAAGCCATTCTTAAGCTTCTCATTAACTTAGCTTCTTCTTCATCACTACCTTGCCTTCCTGACTCTGTCTGCCCATATGCGTGATATCGAGGTTGTGTTACATGAAGGTAAGCGAGTTTGGAGCCATTAACATCTTGTAACTTATTAAGCAAATCAACCACGGCTAAGCCGAGTGATAATGGATCAGAATCAGTTGCATCTAAATGGTCTATTGCTGGAGATATCCTCACACCAACTTTACTAGCTCCTATTGATGAAACCACACCTTCCACTACTTGGTTTAAGAATCTACAACGATTCGCAATAGAGCCTCCATATTGATCAGTACGGTCATTGATCCCGTTCTTTAGAAACTGATCAATAAGGTAGCCGTGTGCCCCGTGGATCTCAATCCCATCAAAACCAGCTTTGATTGCATTCAAAGCAGAGTTGCAATAGTCTTGTACAACTCGAGGTATCTCGGAAGCTTCTAAAGCTCGGGGTTTGGGGTATGTTACGTGAGATCCATCGGGTAACAGAACTCGCCATCTTTTAGAGATTGGTTTGTTTGTTGATGATATTGGTGATCCTCCATTAGGTTGATACACTGTTAAAAAAAAGATTCAAATATCATAATTGGTTTAGAAAATGTAATGGAGATGAGATTGAGATATATATATACATGAATGAGAAGCTCTTCCAACATGCCATAATTGACAGAAGATGAAACCTCCTTTAGAATGAACTGCTTCCACAACTTTCTTCCATGCTTCTACTTGTTCATCTGAATAGATTCCAGGGACATGTGGGAACCTGAAATCAATTATTACATTTCTTACATGTCTTTTGTTAGCTATGTATGGTTTAGAGATGTAAAGAAACATTGGCTTTCAAGTTGTACATATGTGTTATCACTATTTATGTATTGGCCATTCATTAAAAAATGACCAAAAAAAAAAGAAAAGAATGAAAAGACGAAAATACCCTGCGGATCCGGGAGAGATCATAGTGCCTTCAGAGATGAGAAAGCCGCCAGGAGTGGTGCGTTGAGCATAATACTCGGCCAAAGCTGCGTTAGGAACTCCGTTAACCGCTCTGCAACGTGTCATAGGAGCCAGAACCACTCTAAAACGAAAACACAAACGCGTGATGAGGTTACATAATCATCATCAATCAAATCAGCTCAAACTCACCGATGAGAAAGATCGAAACTTCCCATCTTATATGGAGAGAAGAGAGTCTCGTCGGAGTTCCCTTGCTTTGCCGTCATCTGTAGAAGAAGAATAGATTCGATGAACCAAATCAATAAAAAGAAAAATAAATTCACAAATCAGATCTGAGAAATCAACGGTCATAGACTGGTAGTTAGATCTTTATTACATAAAGAGGAAGTAAGCAAGTGTTGTGTTAAGGAGTTTACCGTTTTGGTGTTTGGAATAGATATGTGTGTGGACTGTGGATGTGCAATGGCTTATTTTTATAATTAAAAAGTTTGGTTGATGGGGTTGACCAGACGAGGGACGACTAATCTTGGACTCAACCGACCACTATTTCCTCGTGCTCATTATATATATATGATGATTTTTTTGCTCTGGCTGAGATATTTTTTTCCATTTTGTGTTTTTGTTATCTACGTGTTAATCAATACCCAAGCATTGACAAAAAAAAAAAAAAAAAANAACAAATACAAATCAATCATTTTATACCAAGTTGGTTCGCAAAATTTGTCACTTCATACTTAAGACCCATTTAAAGCCCAATATGGTAATAATATGGGAAACCTTGTGCTTTGTTATTAATCTATTTGGACTTTGGGTTTCAAGTACAATATTGATTAATTCGTTCGACCATTTCGACGGGAAAAAGAACTTATATATTTGTAAAAAATTTGAAAAGTATTTAAGATCATTATTCAATAAAAAAACACATAATCAAATGAAAGTAAAAAGAAAAAAAAAGATCAAACACACTAAGAATAAATTTTCAAAATAAAATTTTTTATATCAAGTATTTTGTGTGTGTTCATACCAAGAAGGTGTGAACTGAAATCTATTTTGGAAAGTCTGATTTTCACTATTTGTTATTCTACTAAATATTTAAAAAAACAATTGAATTCTATTTTGAAAATAAAGACCAACAAAGACAAACGACCAAAACCCAAGTAAAGTTAAATCGAACTGACTAAAAAAAAAATAAAACAAACTGAAGATTTAATTAACATTTAATTTTTTACATTAGTAATTAAGGCTTTAGAGTCTAAAGTTTTAAATATTTTCTAATTAATGCTTACATACCAATAATGACCTCAAAGATAAATAATTACTACATGTATTTTTTCCGGCAACAAATAATATCTTTTTCCTATGGTGTAAATAATTATTTACCGATGATCTCATGCCCAAGAGTTATATTGAAATGGTCAAAATATTATCCATATGGTTTAGATATGGGCGAAAAACTCAAATCTAAAATACCGAACCGAACCCGAATCGAAAAAACCTGAATCTGAATCTAAAATTATAAAATATCCATAGTAAAAATTTTATATTAAAAAAATCCGAATTCGAAACGACCCGAAAAAATTATAAGTATCCGATAAGTATTCGAAATGTAATTATATATTAATTTTATTAAAATTTTATATAAATCAATTACCTAAACCGTGATTATAAATTTAGAATATCAATTAGTTTAATAACTAAAATACTCAAAATAACTGAATATTTTTAAATTATTTGTTATATTTGTGAAATTTAACAAATTTTTTGTTCAATTATAAGTATATTTTAATAAATTATAATCGAGTAAATATGATATTATCCGAGCCGTATTATACTATAATATTTTTAGATATTTACATATAGTAATTTTTATTTACAGATTTTATATGTATTAATTGTTAAGAACCGAACCGAATACGAACCCAATTTAAAGTTTTATAGATATTTATATGGGTACAAAATTTCATTATCCAAAAAATCTAAATCCGGTAAGATACTATGCAAACCCGAACCGAATATCCGAATACTAAATTCTATTAAACATTGACATTGACCTTAATTTGCTAAACTAATATGAAGACAAATAAAATGAACACACATACCAAGAAAATAAATAAAATTAGAATAAAAAATAAAATAAGAAGAAATGGATCTGTTGATGCCGGTGCCGGTAGACATGGGAGTTGTGGTCCTCGAAATCAACTTAAATATATAAACATATATTTATTTAATGTATCACTAATCAAATTATAATTATTTTTCAAAATTTATTTGTTTTTAAGTATATGACGATTTTGTAATTTTGTTTCAAAAGCTGCATCTAAAATATAGTGTTGATTTTGTGAAAGACATTTTTTTTATTTTAGTACGATACTTTATAATAAACAGAGAAAATATACACTATATATATATATATATATATTAACTTAAATCCATGATTGAACAGTGTTAATTAATTATCGCCTTAAACAAAACCATTTAGATTCGGCATTTTAAAAAAATCAGAATATCTCTAAAATGATATGATCAATCTATTAAAAAAGTATTTAAAAGTTGTATTTAATCATGAGTCATCAAAAAATATTAGCATAGTGTGAATTGGACGACGACCTATGAATTATTCTAAAATTTGACAACTACAGTTAATATAGCAATTTATACTAGTATTAATTAGAAAATTAAAAACCTGACAAACTCATAAAATAATAAACGTCAAATCAGTCGACATCACATTTAATGCATTTAATTAATACTCAAATTTTTGAAAATAAAATAATTTAATATGAAAAACATTTCATTATTACGACAGAAGTACTGTATTATATACGTTTGGAAATGAACAAATGAATTTATGTTGAATAATAAAAAAAGGTTTCCAAACATAGATCCAGATTGAAAAGAAAACAAAATTTATTTAATTTTATTTTATGTCAACTTCTTTTTATAATTATAGAAATAAGATTTACCTCTTTGATATAAATCTACATATTTATTGCTATCATATAATTAAAGGACCACGTAAATTATCAACATGCAATGCTATGTAAAAATGTTTTATTTTTTATTATGCTCAAAATTGATTTAATATCTTTCTTTTTTTGTTTGGGAAAACATCCACAAAATATGCGGAACAAATAAAATAAAAATATACCAAAAAATTAATCATTTTTATAGTTGCAAAATTATATTATCTGATTAGAATCTCAAGAATCAAACGATGTTATAGTATTTGGTTCTCAAATGTATTGGGGAACCGCTACTTTCAGAAAGAGCCTTTAGATTTATTTTATTTTTTATATTATATTCACTTTAAAAAATGGACAAAAATAAAGTCATCTAAAAAATTTATGTGTTAATATAATGTGAAATCAAATTACTATATAAAATAAAGCATCAAAAGCAAAAAATAAATAAAACGCTTAAAAGGAAATAAAGTTTAACCTAACTTTTTATTAAAAATTCCATATATTATTAACAAAAATATAATCTTACAAAATTAAAAACTAGAGTGGTTAACAAATGAAATAATTTAAATTTTATTTCAATCAATATTCAAATCAAATTTTTTGAGTAATTAATGTTACCAAATTTAGTAAGAATTAATACCATAACATATTGAATTAAATTTCTTCTTCATATAATTGATTTTGCTTAGAGTCAAAGACTAATACAAAGCCAATCGAAATCTCTCAATCAAAGCCACACTTCACTGCTTTCAACTTGTAAAATGTTTTGACGCGCTATTAACTTCACGCGCTTTAATCACTCGTCTCTTTCTTTTTCACTTCTTCCTCTGTCTGAAAAAACCATAAATGATAAAAAAATCTCTTTTTTTTTCGTACTCTGACAAACAAAAAAAGATCAATTAATCTGAACATTCTCAAAATAAGATTTAACTTTTGAATCTTCCATTAAATTGGGTTTCTAGAAATAGTTACAAGTTCGTGTTTTTATACAACCGCGTGAAAAACCTATTTTGATAGTTTCTGTAAATGTGAATTTTTTTAAAAGACAGCTCATTACTCTGTCAACTTCTATAGTATTAAGTAGCCAAAGTAGTTACACCAAACGTATTCTCAGAAAAAAATCAACGCAGAGTTATTATGCGATTCTTCGACTATTCTTTGCTTCGGTGGCTGATTTGTTTCAGTTTCTGCTTGTCTCCGGTGGTGGTTACGGCGGAGGATGAGAGAAAAGTTATACATAGACAGCTTAATCAAACACCAACTTGGGCTGTTGCTGCTGTTTGTACTTTCTTCATTGTTGTTTCTGTTCTTCTTGAAAAGCTTCTTCACAAAGTTGGAACGGTATGGTTTTTTCATGATTTTAAATTTAAGATTTTTGAGAAAAAATGTTTTTTTTTTGAGATTTGGGGTTTATGGGTTTATGTTCATGATTTGAGTTTGGTTTTTATATTTAAGATTTTTTTTTAAAAAAATGTTTCTTTTGAGATTTGGGGTTTATGGGTTTTTATATTTGAAGTGAACTTGGTTCTTGATTTTAGATTCTATGGGATCGGCAAAAGAGAGCTCTTCTTGATGCCTTGGAGAAGATCAAAGCAGGTTAAATTTATAAGCATACTTGAAATTTATAAGAAAGTCCAATTTTTGAGTTGTTGATATGGATTGTTTTTTGTTGTGTTATAGAGTTGATGGTTCTTGGATTCATCTCTTTGCTTCTTACATTTGGACAAATGTACATTTTGGAGATATGTATCCCTTCAAATGTTGCTCATACTATGCTTCCTTGTCCTCTTTCTACTCCTTTGAAAAAAGAAGAAGATAACAAAGGAGAAAACCACAGAAGACTCTTATGGTTTGAACACAGATTCTTAGCAGGAGGTGAAGCATCTCCCACTAAATGCAACGAGGTAAGAGTAGTTATGTTTATGTTTTCATTCAACACATATAATCTTTTGCTGATCCTAAAATGATACAATGTATTAGGGTCATGAAGAGCTTATCTCTGCTAAGGCACTTCATCAATTACACATCCTTATATTCTTCTTAGCTGTGTTCCATGTTCTTTATAGTTTCTTAACTATGATGCTTGGGAGGTTAAAGGTACTTAAAGAACCATCTCCAATATATACTTAACCATATTCTTTTTCTTTCTCAAAATATTCGGCTTTTTCTTTAGATTCGTGGATGGAAGCATTGGGAGAAAGAAACATCATCCCACAATTACGAGTTTTCAACAGGTACTTGTACACTTGTTATCTCAATTCTTATGTTCATAGTTCTTGAAGCTTTGATTAGTGAGTCTATATGTGTTTGCTGTTCTTGTTTATAGATACTGCAAGATTCAGACTAACTCATGAAACATCTTTTGTAAGAGCACATACTAGTTTCTGGACTCGGTATCCAGTCTTTTTCTATATTGTAAGAATCAATCATCACCATAGTTTCTTTCTTCTTAGTTAAACTTCAGATTCTTGATTTGGTTTTCACTTTTGGTTAATGAAATATGTTTTTAGGGATGTTTCTTTCGACAGTTTTTTCGATCAGTTGGTAAAACTGATTACTTAACATTACGAAATGGATTCATCGCTGTGAGTTTTTCTCAACTTACTATCCATTTCTTGATTTAGTTTCAATACTATTCTTTCTCTAAGTCTTTATGTTGTGGTTTATGAAGGTTCATCTAGCTCCAGGAAGTCAATTTAACTTTCAAAAATACATAAAAAGATCATTGGAGGATGATTTCAAACTAGTGGTTGGTGTCAGGTAAACTTATATGTTCTATAACTTATAAGTAAAAGTGAATTTAACACTTGCTTCTTATTACAGCCCTGTCTTGTGGGGATCTTTTATAATATTCCTCTTACTAAATGTTGAAGGTTAGTATCTGAATCTATAAAATGTTCTTTAATGGACTAGTGTTGAATCAACTTAGCTCATTGCTTGGTGTTTTCAGGGTTCAAGATCTTGTATATCGGCACTGCACTCCCGGTTATCGTAAGATATATCTAACCCTGAGCAAAATAACATACCTGAAGCACCCGATCCAGAAAATACTAACTGAATCCGAAAATTATTCTATTGGGTGCTATACTCCTAAACCTGAAAACCCGTACCCGAATCTGAATCCGTCAGTTAAAACCGACAGTTTAGTTAAATTTTTTTTAAAATGTAACCATTTTTTTTCTTTTCAATATTGTCTTACTTGAAACCCACATGTACCCGAATCCGAATCCGAACCGAACCGAACCCAAAAAAATTATTCAGTTTGGTACTAGATTCCTAAATCCGATATACACGAACCCGAATGGGTTTTACCCGAATTCCCAGCCCTAGCCCTAGATATATATTTCATCTAATATCTTCTATAAGAGATTCTTGATTCAACTTCTTTTTTTCTTGAAGATCATTTTAGCAGTAGGAACAAAGCTCCAAGCTATTATGGCAAGGATGGCTCTAGGGATTACCGATAAACACGCGGTAGTTCAAGGAATGCCTCTTGTACAAGGCAATGATGAGTACTTCTGGTTTGGTCGTCCTCAGTTGATTCTTCATCTAATGCATTTCGCCTTGTTTCAGGTAACATAGATATCACAAAACACATAAGTTGTCTTCTTTATATATCTTATCTCTTTCTTTTATTACCATTTGCAGAACGCATTTCAAATCACATATTTCTTTTGGATATGGGTAAATAATACTCTTGGCTTTTTACTTAGTTTCTTGTTAGTTACAAGAATCAACTTAATCTTATGTGTTGATGTAATGTAGTATTCATTTGGTAAAGATTCTTGTTACCATCCTAATTTCAAGATTGCTCTTGTTAAAGTCGCGATTGCGTAAGTATATATAATCTATGAGAAGCTATTGAATGGTTTATGAAGACACAACATGAATGATGATAGAGTAAGTAATCTTGTTTTATATTGTAGTGTTGGAGTGTTGTGTCTTTGTAGCTATATAACACTTCCTCTTTACGCACTTGTAACTCAGGTAAAACTATCTTTATGTTCATAAGTCTCATTTGAATATGTTTTAACTTTTAACTGATGAATCTTTGTGTGATTTAGATGGGTTCACGAATGAAGAAATCGGTATTTGATGAACAAACATCAAAAGCTCTAAAGAAATGGAGAATGGCAGCAGTGAATAAGAAGAAGAAGAAGAAAGGTTCAAAAACTGTAACTTCTAAAAGACTTGGTGGAGATGGAAGTGTGAGTCCTATGTCATCAACTGTTAGATCTACTTCATCTGTAAGATCATTACAGCGTTATAAAACTACAGGACATTCAATGAGATATGAAGGACTTGACCCTGAAACATCGGATCTTGATACGGATAATGAAGCTTTGACTCCTTCAAGCTTTGAGCTTGTTGTAAAGGTTGAACCAGATAAGATAGAGATCAAGAGTGGTGAGACTAGTCATGATCGTGAAACTGATTCTAAAGAGTTCTCTTTTGTTAAACCTGCACCCAGTCAAGAACCATCACAAAACAGGTGAAGACTAGCTTTCTTGCGTGGAGAGTTGTTTTGGTTTATTTGTCTTAATGCTTTTGTAAATCAATGTCGTGGTGACTAAGTAAAGTATTAATGACCATATTAGTTATGTTACTTGAAGAGACATAAAATTCAAGATTAAATCTAATTTAATGTTATCAATCTTAGAAGAATATAACCTTTAGAATGCCAATGGAATTAACAATTATTAAATTATTCATAATTTAATATTATATCTTGTATGATCAAATACATGTAAGAAATTATATCACTAAATTTGGATGTACTAATCGTTTAGATATTTTTAACATCTTTTTATATCAATAAAACATAATATTAATTTATATAAAAAAAATGTTTTCTAAAATGTATACAAAATTTAAATTTAAAATATAATACTAAACTAAAAATTCTTTAAAAAAATGTTTGTTCATCTCATTTGCTCCACTTTATTTCCTACCATACTGGTTCTTTTTCATGTTCAAAGATTATATAATAGGGCAATTCTCTTAAATACCACTAATTTAAGTTTAGTTTCCACAAATACCACTAAAATTAATTTAAGACAAAATTACTATTTAATAACACAATTAAATTAAAAATTAGATTATACTTTTGAATAAAATTACATAAAATTCAAACATTAAATACTAAACCCAACCACTAAATAATAAACCCAAACAATAAAAAACTAAACTCAACCACTAAATACTAAACCCTAACATTATAATTTTAATAAAAAATGGTATTTATGTCTAATTGAAAAAAAATAATGTAATTTTATCCAATAAAGTATAAATGATGGTATTACAAAAAATTACTCTATATAATATATATATTTATATTTGTTTAAGCAAAAGCAGTTATTATATATTAAAATCGAAATGCTTATTTCATGCTTCAAAATAAACTCGTATACCAATAAATGGTCGGTTCAATGGTCAGTAGTGGCCGGTGTCATTAACAATTACAAATTTACAAGACCATCTTTCGTCTCTTCCCATCTCTATTCCATTTGTCTTTTTCCTTCTATGTTATTTATATATGACATAAAATTATTTTATCAAAGTAATTTAAATGTAAGTAAGAGAATAAAAATGGTCTACTCGAATAGAGCTGTCAGACGGTCCGGTCCGCGT
>KE156392.1:73557-90247 GCA_000411055.1 Leavenworthia alabamica
ATACAACCTGAACCAAGGCATTACCGAGACGCTCAGCCATTGTTCTAAATTCAGGATTAGCCATAACCTGAGTCATTGTGTTCATATACTGTTCAGGGTCAAAATTAGGAAGACCACCTTCATGTGAAGCACTTGGAACAGATTTCTGAAGCTGTTCAGCTAATTGGTTAAATGCAGGATCTTTAGCTATCTGCTCAGCAAGTTCCTTAATGCTTGGATCCTTATATAAAAAATTAAACCCATCAGCAAAAGAGTAATTTTAATTATCATCTTGCATACAAAAAAAAAAACACAAAGGGAAACACATACATTGAGAATACCAGCCATGCTTGAGAAATCGAAAGCACCATAGTTTAGCCCATGATCAGCTGGTGAAGGTGAAGGTGAGCTTGATTCAGGTTTAGTACTACTCTTACTCTCTTCCTTAGTATTTGTTTTCTCATCTAAACATTAAACAAAATTGCTTATAACTCCAAGAGACAACAACCAAATCTAAACTTAAAACGTTTTAAAATCGAGATTTATAAAATTAAAAAACTGAATCTGAATAAAACGTATGAAATCGAGATTCACACAATAACCTGAAGGAAGAGTTGTTTTCTCTGAACTTGACGCCATCGGATGTGACTAAAACCCTAGAAAAACGGAAAAAAAATTCACAAAGATTTTACTCAGAGATTGAATCAAAGAAGATTCCGAGATAGAAATTGAAACATGATTCGATACAATCGAAAGTGAAATCAAGGTGGTGAAGAAGACGATACCTATCGATGCGAACGAGTAAGGAAGCTGAAGATGAA
The DNA here is from genome assembly GCA_000411055.1 of Leavenworthia alabamica. Taxonomy (NCBI): domain Eukaryota; kingdom Viridiplantae; phylum Streptophyta; class Magnoliopsida; order Brassicales; family Brassicaceae; genus Leavenworthia; species Leavenworthia alabamica. Next base: position 74,358 of record KE156392.1, read on the forward strand.
AAAAAAACCTTAATGATTATTTAACATATACTCCACATAAATAGATTTGGTCAGACTATACTAGAGAAACAACTACACGCAATCACGTTTAATTTTGGGCCTACATATTTTCAAACTATATGTGCAATCAGGCCCAAATATGTTATACGTTTTTATCCACTGTACGTTATGTTTTATGTACAATTAAATGAAATATTGGACAAACAGATCTGATTGTTCAGTTAAGATCGGTAAAAATCAAAGTAAATGGTAAAAATCAAAGTAAATTGGACGTAGATTAATCGAATATAGTTTATTTTTAATTCAGATTTTAGATCAGTTTAAAATAATCAGTTTTTTTTTTTTTTCCACATTATCTATTACATCATCATTTTTCTTAGAAATATGATTTAAATCTATGATGAATACTTGTCAACTAGCACAATATCATTATAGCTCCTCTTGCAACACTTGATACCACGATAAACGAGATCTTGCAACACCCTGAAATTCATTGAAAACTTTTTGCAACTTCTAAGAATCGAACCCCAGACCAGGTGTAGAAGCCATAGATCCTTAACCACTAGGCCAAGGCTGCTTCCACAAAATAATCAGTTTATTCGGATTTAAATTAAATTTTGAGTTAAAATTATATAATTTTGATAAAATAAATCTAATTAACAAAAGCTCCAATTCATCTGACAATTTTTTGCATAAATCTAATCTCATGATCCGAACTGATTAATCCAAAAAAAATTTTCGGTTTATTCGGTGAATTTGAAAACTTCTGAACAACCATTACCGAATACCCGATCTGTTTAATCCGAGTTTGCCCAAGGTAAGTCTCGGTTATGTAACCTTAAACCCGCTTGGCTAAGATTTTCAACTAGCATTTGGTTTTGGTATGGTTAATAACTTTAAACCAAAAGAAACCCAAACCATACCAAAATGAAACTACATATGATTTTCCAATGGTTTCATAAACACTAAAACCGAAAAAACAAACCTCACAACGAAATACTTGTTTCTTCTTACCAATCAAACAAAACAAACACAACCAAGTGTGACTAAGAAGAGAAATACTTAGAAGATAAGTAAACATGAACCATTTTTACGATGTTTTAACAGCGCAAGATCAGAGAAGGCAAAGAAAGAAACTACTTAGTAGCCTGAGCAATTATATTACTTATTGAACTCGCTTCTTCTTTCGCAGCTTCAACCAATTGATCCTTCAAGTAATCATACCACATCATTAACTACTAATAATCCTAGTAGCATCATGATTAAGAAACCATACCTGAGCTGATATTATCCTTGCAACTGTTTTCTTGCTTGACTCTTGAAGCTCACCAGCTATCAAAAGCTCATCTAATATATAATACGCCTTGAACGAAACAACAAGTTCCAAAAATGTCATAACAAAAGTAAAACACAAAGGGTAAGGAATCACTAATTTTGTAGAGCTGTTTATGTATTATATACCTTGTGAAAGTTAAAAATCAAATCGAGTTCACACACCTGAAGATCATAATAGAATAAACAACTCTTAATCAAAGTCTAGATAAGTCAATAAGGTTATGATATAATAAAGGTTACTCACACTGCCAAAGTAACGATCAAGAATCTCGACGTAATGATGAATTATCTCCAATACCTCTAACTCGTTATCCGCTTCATCAATACACATACAGAAATACAAGCTTGCATATCTACATAAACACAAAGCCATCATCATGTTTAGTAGAACCAGTGTTTTCTAAGAAGTAAACATTTACTTACCTTTTGTATACAACTTTGTATCCTCTCCATTCAATAAAATTGCAGAGCTTGGGACCTCGATTTAGAATCACACCGCTGAGTTCGCGTATGACCTGTTAAGATCATGTAATTCAAATGCATGATTCAAAGACATACAAAAGCATAAACTCAATAAGACCTGAGCTAATAATAATACCTTAGATCTTTCCTTTTGTGTATAAGGTGAATACCATTTGGTAAGCCTTACTTTTCCTTGACGACTAACTAGAAGCACGAAATGTATCTGGAGATTCAAACAACAACCAAATTCAAGCAACTTAAGAGATCATCTCAACAAGAGTCCTAGCAATTCAAGAGATCATAACCCTAGATGATCAATATCTAGCAATCGATCGATTCCAAGGCAGATCCAAGCAGAAATCTAATGAAACTTAAGGATTAGATAGAATCAATTACTATAATCAATCATAAATAGAGCATTATCGTCGATACAATAGCACAAACAGATCCAAAATTTGAACAAAGTTACATAACATAGTAGACGAAAAGCAAAGAAAGTGACGATTGTTACCATTTTTAAGCTGATTGAGAAAATCGAAGAAGAGATCTACACAAGCGAGCTGATGATCGTCCAAGAATCTGATACACCTAATAATAGAATGACCAGAAATTTAGGGGTATAATAGTAATAATAATCTTGTTTTGGATCGGATTCACAATTTCACACAGTTATTTTCTCTTCTTTTTGTATTTAGTATTTACTGTATACTGTCTTCAATCTGGACCGTTGACAAACAAACGAAAACAGTCCTCACCGTTGATTTACTATTTCTGTTAAATGTAAACCAGAAATATTGAATTATAAAATATCTATCAACATTCTGATAAGAAAAAATTAAATAAATATTTTTTTGGCCAATTCTCAAAAATATCACCAAATTAACTTTGATTTTCACAAATATCACTAAAATTAATTTAAAAGAAAATTACCATTTAATAATTTAATTGAATTAAAAATTAAATTATATTTTTTTTAAATTACACAAAACCCAAAAAATAAATATTAAATTCGACCACTAAATATTCAACCCAAATAATAAAAAACTAAACTCAACTATTAAATACTCAACACTAACATTAAATTAAAAATATAATTTTAATAAAAAATGGTAATAATATCTAACTAAAAAAAATAATATATTTTTGTCTCATAAAATATAAATGATGGTATTACAAGTAACTGCTCTACTTTTTTTCTATAAGTTCAAAATAATACATTCAATAGATTTGGAACGAAATGTTTTATCAATTCAACACTGAATTTAAAAATAAATTAAATAGTTTGAATTTTATTTTATTTTTTGTTGATACATGTTTTGATTATTGATAATGCATTTACAATAAATTAAATTTACATCAAACGTATTTTAAAGTCTTTTGTTTATTTATCTGTCTTGTAGTACTCCAAACATCATCTGTTGACACCAGGGTTTCTGTTAGATCTGTTGTACTCCATGTGGCTCTTCACAAGCTGTCCAGATTCAATAGCAGACATTAACGATAACTCTCCTGCAAGAACCGAACCAGCTACAATTCTTGCCAGTTGCCTTGCGTTCAAACCAGGTTCCTCGTCGTTTGATCCTTTCACACCAAGTAAATTCAAACAAGCTGATTGTGATGCAAGTTGTGTCCCACCACCAACAGTACCAACCTGTGAAACCACAAAAACAAAAACATAGTCAAAACACAAAAACATACACTAATGAGTTTTAACTTTTAACTTAAGACAAAACATGTATTATTATTACCTCAATGCAAGGCATAGTAACAGAGATATGAAGGTCATTGCCTTGAGCTTCAATCATAGTTATACAATGTGAACTCTCCACATTTTGAGCAGGGTCTTGGCCTGTAGCGATAAACAAAGCACTAACAATATTGCTTGCATGAGCATTAAATCCACCAAGAGAACCCGCCATAGCTGAACCAGCAAGGTTCTTAAGCATATTAAGCTCTACAAGAGCTTCAACACTAGTCTTCAACACTTTCTTCACAATCTCACCTTTAATAAAGGCCTCACATACAACAGATTTGCCACGTCCTTCAATCCAGTTCACAGCTGAAGCCTTCTTGTCAGCACAGTAGTTTCCTATAAACACCATTCAAAAGAGTTAACTTAAAACACACATAAATTAAGACAAAGAAAGAAGAGTTAAAAACCTGAGATGCCAATAACATCCATGTCAGTAAACATAGTCTTTAAGAAGTCCAAAACATTCTCAACACCTTTAGAAACCATGTTCATTCCCATGGCATCACCAGTAGTACATGAAAACCTCACATACAGATTCTTACCAGCAATTTTACATGTAATACTCTGTAGCTTTGCAAATTTACTTGATCTATAAACAATAGCAAAAGGCAAAAACAAGTCAGCACAATAAAATCCAATGCCGTTGTATCTAAGCTAAAAGAGTGAAACAAGCCTCCATCTTTTTATTAGTATTTATATATATATATAAATAATATTCTTAAATATTTTTACTCAAGTTATATATATTTTCTACATAAAACCATAAAAATAATAATTTTTTAAGTAATAAATTATTTTTTGAATTTTTTTAGATAANATTACTCAAGTTATATATATATTTTCTGTATAAAACCATAAAATAATAATATTTTAAATAGTAAATTATTTTTAGATAATTTAAATTTTGAGATGGATTTTATTTTATATAGAAAATAATATTTATTTATTTTTATGTATATTAGGGTCCCATTTATCTCCCGGTAGCTCAGATATAACAAAATAAAATCATATATATATAAAGTTAAAATGAATAAAAATATTACTTGTTGAAGATGAGTGACAATCTCTGGAAGTTAGCATTATCTTGAAGATAAAACATGACAAGAGCAGCTCTAGTTGCAGAAGGGAATCTAATAACTGGAGCTCTAGTCATGGCATCTTTGGTAATAACAGTGAAAGCACCAGCAGACAAGTGAATAGCTTTACAACCTCTATTAATACTAGCAACCAAACAACCTTCAGTTGTAGCCATTGGAACTAAATACTCAATTCCATCAAGTAATAAAGGTCCAACAATACCAACTGGAATTTGAACATAACCAATTGGCATTTCACAACATTGACCCAAAATTGAATTGTAATCAAAACCATCTAATGGTAAACCGGTTAATGATTTACCGGTTATCCTCTGAACCGATTCTCGTCTTATCATTACTGCTTTTTTACAATCTCCAAGTTTCGTCTCTAATGAATATGATGGAATGGTTCCATTAATCACAGATCTCACAATTTCTTCATCAAGATCAGATTCTAAAGTAGAATTAGGTTTAACACAATCTAGGGTTTGAATCTTACGTAACTCATCATCATCATCAGAAACCCAAACATCGTCTTCATCATCAGAAGAAGAAGATGATCGGAGGAATATAAGATCGATACCACAGAAACCAAGAAGGTAAATAAAAGAAGCAACGAAAGAGAAGAGAGCAATGATCTCAGAGAAATCAACGACAAGAAGAGGTTTAGAGTTACGAATCTTCTCACGCCAATGAGTAAGAAGAAAATAAACAGAAGTAAAGAAGAGAGAGAAGAAGATAGTGTTTGTTAAATATAATGGAAGAGGAAGAGCATCAGAAGAAGCTTTTGTAACGACGTCGTTTGATTTAGTACGATGGAGAGCCATTGATTTTAATGGTTGTGATTTGTGAGAATATTTTGGAAGAGAAGATGAGGGTTTTATTTATATATATAGTGGTGATGAATGACATTGAAGATAAACGTATAGTTTGATGTTATCTATTATGTAGGATGTCATAATCTATTATTCTATTTTAGGAGATGACATGACACTTAAGGTGAAAGCTATGTTGCTTTTTTTTTAGTATTTTTTAACATATTTATTGTAAGATTTTTAACAGTTTTTTGTAGTTCTGAAAAAAAATTCGGACATATCAAATTGAATTTATAAAATAAATTTTTTATCAAATCGATTGTTTATTTGGTAATAAACGGTGAATTTTATAAATTTTTGAAAAATAAAATTCCAAATAAATCTAGATTTTTTTTTTAGTGTTTCTTTAATTTTTCTGTTTTCTTTTATTTTAATAATTTTTATATGTTTTATTTATTTTTTAAACCAAACCAAACCAAAATAACTCAAATATGCTAAAAAATGAAATAAATCGTTATTTTTATATTAGAACTGAAGTAAATTTGAAAAAATAAAAACCGATCGGATATGTTTTAATATGTAAAACTGATCCGATTATATTTTTTGAATATTGAAATAAATTGATGTTCTTATTCGGGTTTAAACAGCAAATTTTATAATTTTTTAGAAAATTAAATACCAACTGCTACCAACCGAACAAATGATTCCGAATGCTCATAATTAGAGTTTTTTTAGTCCAAAACAACTAAATAAATTAGTGTATAAATATAATTCCATTTAAAGAAACAAGTTTAGAAAATAACCTAAAGATTGAGATTTTTTTCATTTGGTAAGTTTAATTTCAAAAAAGTTTAAAATTGCTAATATGAGATTTTTTACTTAAAAATAAACGAATATAAAGTACATTCCATTTAGAGAATTGAGAAATTTCCAAAGAGTTTACAATAGTTATTAAAAAATTGAGGTAAAATAAGTTATAGTTGAATAGAGAAATTTCCCTGTTACATCTAGACTAGTACTTTATTAGTTCAAATAATGACATAACCAAGTAATTGACAAAATGTATACTATTTTTTTAAATAGTTTCAACGATAGGTTTCAATTTTGGCGTAAAGAAAGACTCAGAATAAACAAAGAAAATAATTATTATTTAGTCCACGTTAACTATCCTTATCCTTACAAGACCCATATTTTAAAACTTATCATTGTTTGAGATTTTATTATATGTGTTGAATCGGTCTTAGCTTTTATACAGTTTTGAACAGATTTAATGTTGTCTAAACCAACGTGTTGTTGATACGTTTTATAGCATATGGTTTGTGTTGTATACAAAACCAAAGTATTGACTAAATGTAGTTTTAGACATAGTTTTTTTTTGTTTTCTAGATTATTTTAACTAAACTAGTTTAGTAAGTTTTCTAATTAGGTGGAATTAAATTAGTATTTTGATTTGTAAATTTTGTATATCCGTAAATTTTGCGGTTTTATGAGTAGCTGTTATCCGTAAATTTATATAGTGAACTCTTCTTTTATTGAAAAGTATGATCAACAGATGAAGATACTTAAAGATAAGTTTAGTTTTGTTAAAGATGTTTCAAAGGTGAATGAGTTTGTCAAAGAAGATATAGAGTGTAACATTGTTCATTTGTGAATGAAGAAGTGATATTACATACTAAAAGTATAATCCTTGAGCTGTTTAATTAAGCCTCTTGTGAATGAAGAAAACATGATTGATTGTAGTCGTCCTCTTATTTCTTTACTCATTTGAATAAAGGATTCATTTAGGTCAGAAGTTTTTTTTTCGGTTTATATTTATATAACTATAATAGTTTATTGGTTAAACTTCTTAATTTTTTCCTATGAAATTCACTTAAACTTTTTTCTCAACCTAATTTTAATTATGCAATCAAAATTTATATTCTGTTTTTAACTGAAATTGTAGTTGAGAGAAATTACGCATAGATTTTATAGTTTAGAAAAAGAAAATCAAGAGTTAAAAAAAATTATGAAGAGAAAATGTTTAGGTGCGATTACACCAAAATTTCATAGTATATAATTTTTTTTCCATATCATCCGATCGCCTATCAAATGAAAATCTGGTATCAATTTGGATTTGGACTGGTTAAAACCCGAAAGTAATTTGGTTATCCAAGATATATATATATATATATATGTGATATATTCACACATTTACATATTACATATATATTTTTGAATTTTCTGGATTTATTTCATATTTTATATATGTCTTTGGGTTTTTATCTTGTTTTAACTGAAATTGTTTTTGATATTATTGTTTTATTGGATATGTTCGCTTTACTCGGATAATTTCGGATGAAGAAACATATTCCAACCCATATATGAAGATTTCATATCCATACTAACTCTTATTTTAAAGGGTTATGAATCTAATATAATCTGAAATTATAATATGGTTGGACATTCATATATACAGACTGGATTCGAATATATTAGATATAAAAGTCTTATACTCAATGAATTAATTTTCGAGTTTGGTCCAAATACGGAAAACAGAAATATTAATAAAAAAGAAAGTAAAATTTAAATTATATTTTCCACAAATATAACTAAAAGTTATATATATTTTAATTATTGATATACATAACTAGATTACACTATTACAGGTTTGGAAATGAGTTTAGGGGTTCACGAGTCTACTATCCAACAAAATAATTTTTTGGATTCAATTCAAATTCGAATAAAATCCATTTGGATTCGACTATCGGATTTAAAATATAACATCCAGTGAAATATATTTTTGAGTTCGTATTCGAATCTATATAGTATTTTTTTCAGATCGAATTTAAATTGAATATTTTAGATAATTTTTATTTGCTAACGCTAATTAAAAATCACCGAGTGAGATACAAAATCTCTAAAACCGGCATAATCCAAAATTCGAATATGCAAGGGGTTTAACAAATTTGTGAATATATAAAAAAGAAAGAAAAAGATTTGTAATTTAATATTTAAAAGTTGTATGTTTTGTAGCATAAATATGAATGTTGTTTTTTAGTAGTCAGTTTCTCGTTATATAAACATCTCGTACAGTTTAAAATAATTTTAAAGTTAGTCACTTGAATACTATATAATAAAATTCAAAAGATCTCTATAACTATCTTCCAAAATTCTCCAAAAAAGCAACGTTGTTCTTCTTTATCATATCTATCTCCAGTTTTCTCTACTGTTCTATATCATGGACGAGCATAACAACAACATGCAGATGAAAATGGAAATATTAGTATCAAAGAAAACAACGGACAAGATACCAACATAGTATATGCCATTTTGGAAGGTCAATTCGATGGTTATGCTGATAACTTACCACCACCAATAGTTAATCATGTTCCACTTCAGTCTCAAGTTAACTACATGTTCCACCTCAAACGCAAGTTAACAACATGTACGAAAAAAATTCAGATAAAAATAGAAATATTGGTATCTAAACAAATAACGGACAAGATGCCAACATAATAAATAACCTTTTTCAAACTAAACTCTATGCTTTGGTTAACCATGTTCCCCCTCACCCACAAATTAACAACATGCACGAAGAAAATGGAAATATTGGTATCTAAAAACATAATGGACAAGATGTCAACATAATAAATGGGGAAAAATGTTAAAAAATCGCAAACTTTATAAATATCGTCAAATAAACTCTGAATTTACAAAATCGAAAAATAATTCCCATCTTTTGGTTGATTTTTTTATTAAATATAAGATTTTTCGTTAGACATTCTATTAAACTGATTAACGAAGGATTATGACGGGATTAATTAAACCGTGAACAATGTTGTTACGTTAAAAGGAAACCGTTTTACTCACTCACAAAGCGATGTCGTTTTGTAACATATCAAAAAGTAAACTAAAAATTCCCAAATCCGGAAAATTAGGTTCATCTCTACAACTTTAATTTCTCGATTTGGAGATTTTTAAATTTAATTTTCGATATCGACGTCGTTTTGTGAGTGAGTAAAACGGTTATATTTTAACATAATGGCACTGTTTACGATTTAATTAACCCTGTTATAATCCTTCGTTAATCGATTTAATAGAATGTCTAATATGACCGGTTAACGAAAAATTTTATATTTAATTAAAAAGTCAATCAAAAGGAGAATTATTTTTCGATTTTATAAATTTAGATTTTATTTGGCGATATTTAGAAAGTATTTTGAATTTTTTAACATTTTTCCTATTTTGAAGCTGAACTCCACGTTTTGGTTAACCATAATCCACCTTAACAGCATATTAACAACATGTACGAAGAATGTCTAGATGAAAATGGAAATATTAGTATCCAAGAAAACAACGGAAAAGATGCCACCATAATAAATAACCCTTTTGAAGCTGAACTCCATGCTTTGATTAACCATATTCCACCTCAGCCGCAACTTAACCATGTTCCACCTTAGCGGCAAGTTAATCACTCACAAATCGATTGAACCCAGAAAAAAGACAGATATTATCGTCCAGCACAAACGAATTCTCAGATTGAGATTTAAAAATTTTCAAATATGTGAAATTGCTTGTAAATATGAGATTTAGAGAGACGAAGAATTACGAACCATGTTTGCTGCGAATGTCTTCTGATTACTCCGCAGCTAAGCAATCCAGTCTCACTTATGTCTTCTCTCTAGTGTTGCAGAAGCCAAAAACGAAACCCTAATTTTAACATGTATCCTCCGTTGCCACACGTGTGAACTAACTGAGCTGAAGACTACACTACATTAAATATGTAGGCCCAGTGTAGACCCATTAAGAGCCCATTTATTTATTTATTTTCCCTCTCTAAAAAGATTAGAAAGGACCCAAAAATAAAAGGCTGTGAATGTCTCTCCCTAGTCAGTTTCTCACGCAAGCTCGACGAGAAACTATCGGAAATCTCGCCGTCGGTGAATCGCCGCCGTAATTAAAAATTAGAAAGCGGTTATTGAAAGGAATATATTGTATATTTATATATGTCTTGAAGCGGTTGTTAGTGTGAGGTAAGAGGAGATTTGTATGTAGAGTTAAGAATTGTTTTTCGAAGACGATGTCGTTGAGGATTAAATTAGTAGTAGATAAGTTTGTGGAGGAGCTTAAACAAGCACTTGAAGCTGATATACAAGATCGGATCATGAAGGAAAGAGAGATGCAGAGTTATATTGAAGAACGTGAGCGTGAAGTCGCTGAACGAGAAGCTGCGTGGAAGGCTGAGCTTTCTCGTCGTGAGGTATATTTTTAAAATTTTCATTTTAGGGTTTTTTTCTTAGGGATTCTATTTTGATTTGACTTTTGTTTTCAGACGGAGATTGCGAGACAAGAAGCGAGGTTGAAGATGGAAAGAGAGAATCTGGAGAAGGAGAAGAGTGTTTTGATGGGGACAGCTTCAAACCAGGATAATCAAGATGGAGCTCTTGAAATTACTGTGAGTGGTGAGAAGTATAGGTGTCTTAGATTCTCTAAGGCTAAGAAATGAGGAACTGGGTTTAAATCAAAGGGCATAAAGGTTCATACTTTAAGCTTCTTTTTATCTCTATAATGAAAAGATTTGTTCTTCGTTTATGATGGATAGGGAATTTGTTGGAGATTATTGTTGATTTGTGTAAATTAAATTCAATGAAGAAAGTATTGTGTTTTCTGCAAATCAAGGAGTTGTGTCTGTAGTTTTGGATTAGCATAGATGTTTGTAGAGAAAATACTTGAACATTCCTGGTGGTTTTTGCTTGAATGTGCATGCCTTGTATGGCGTGAAGATAACCAAAGATGCTAGAATGCTTGGCTGAGACTGAACAGTGTGATTGTTGTGGTTAGTATCGTGATTGAGTCAATAATAGACAAATTTTTTAGGTTAGGGAGATGAAAGTACTTATTTGTAAACTCCTCCTGTTCTTTTAGCTTGGCTCTCTGAAAAAGCCAGGACTCAGTAGCTGGTTTAAGTCTAAGAAGTAGAAGGTTGTGTCTTATAATGTAAACCTTGCTCTTTGTTAGTGTTCAAGTTGATAGTCAAACAGATAAGCTAGGTTCTACTACCCTTCTCTATGTGCAATAGTAATGATGGTTTAGCTAAATGTGAAAAGCCTATGTGGCGAAGAGAACCAAAGAATAAATAATAGAACAATGTTTTGGATATGGAGATAACAGCACTTAAGGTAAATCCCTACAATCCCTTCTCTTGTTTCTAAGCATCTTCGTCCTCTGAAAAAGCAGCACTCAGTAGGCAGGTTTAACCCTAAGGGGAGAAGTAGAAGAAGAGGGTGTATGTCTGCACAACAAACCTTGCTCTTGCTTTGTGTTTAAGCTGATAAACAGATGATCTAGGTTCCAGTTTCCTCTGTTACAATAGTAATAATTATGTTACATATTGTAAACATCTGTAGCTATCTGATACATAAACTCTAAGTTTCCTAAACCATTTCAGCAGTGTGACTTGCATGTTCACACTTGACAAAACTAGCTCATTTGATGTTAAGAACATAGAGACGAGTTCATTTTGTGTTTTTAGTTCTAAACTCATTTCTTTTAAACTGATGTCAAAAAACACCCAAAACGAAGGACGACCACAAAGTTTGGAACTTGGCTCCTTTTAAAAAGCCAATCTAAACCGAAATCATTGACCCGGCTCTGTATACACTCGACTTGTTCTTCTTCGTCGTCGGAGATGATTCCATTTCCTCTATTACCGACGCCTATAGAATCAAATTACAGAGCTTGCACTATTCCTTACAGAATCGCTTCTGATGATCCCAAGATAGCCACTCCTACTGAAGTCTCATGGATCAATGTCTTCGCAAATTCAATCCCTTCTTTCAAGTTAATATCTTTGGTTTCTCTTTTAACTTTTTTTACCATGATTTTAGATTCATCTCAGTAGCCATCTTCAGTGGTCGAATCAAGCTTTGATTTTTTTTGTTAACAGCAGTTTGCTTCTCTTAAGCTCATATCCCAATCTTTTGCTTGAATTTAGTTACTGTTGTTTGTTCTTGTTATATTACCAGTTCTTTCAAAACTCATGAAACTATTAGACCTTGAGCTACTCTCATTGCTTGATGTTGCTTTGACTTTGCTGTGTTTTCATTTAGTAACATAAGGAGACTGTTTCAAGAAATTTACCATAATTCTCAATGTTCATTTGCAGGAAACGTGCAGAGAGTGATACGACTGTTCCAGATGCTCCTGCTAGAGCAAAAATATTTGCTGAAAGGTACACTTTTTTTTATGTATATAACTCAGAGATAATGTTTCAGTTCGTTTGATTGCGTTTTAAAATGTCTTACTTTTGAATCTGGAAGATATGGGGGAATTCTTGATAACTGGAAGAAAGATCCAGAGAGCAATGGTGGGCCACCAGATGGTGTTGTAAGTCAAAATAGCTCATTGATCTTTTATTCTTATGTGTAGTGAGGTTTGTTTTCATGGAGTATATTGCCTTATGATTTCAGATTCTCGGCCGTGTTCGTGAGCATTTACTTAGAGAGTTAGGATTTAGTGACATATTTAAGAAAGTCAAGGTGTGAAAAATTCTCTTATACTCTCCCTCTCTCTCTGTGTCTGATTAGATGAGTTCATATTCATTGATGAAACTGTATTAGGATGAGGAGAATGCAAAGGCTATATCATTCTTTCCTGAAGTTATCAGCTTAAGTGATGCTATTGAAGATGATGGAAAACGATTAGAGAATTTAGTAAGAGGGATATTTGCTGGAAACATCTTTGATCTTGGTTCTGCACAGGTATCTACAACACTGGTTTCTTCTCTTTGGTTTCTTCCACTTTTACAAGTTCTTTTCTTTTCGAATCTTGAAGCTTGCTGATGTTTTCTCAAGGGATGGTGGTATATCTTTCTTGGATACATGTCAAAACTTAGTTCCAAGACCATGGGTCATTGATGACTTGGACAACTTCCAAGCCAAATGGATCAACAAGCCTTGGAAGAAGGTTCTTCAACCCTTTATCTAGTGTTATATTCAGACTTCGGAGTTCAGACTCTTGACAATCTTTGTCTCTTTTGTCATGATAGGCTGTGATCTTTGTTGATAACTCTGGTGCAGACATAATATTGGGTATTTTGCCATTTGCAAGAGAGTTGCTTCGTCGAGGAACTCAGGTTAGAGGAGTGTTCTTTGAGCCTCTCTATCTTGAGTCTTGATTGAGCTTTCTAGTTACTCTTAAGTTGTTCTTCCTTCTTGAAGGTAGTGTTGGCTGCTAACGAGCTGCCAGCTATCAATGATGTAACATATACGGAGCTTATCGAGATCTTATCACAGGTAACTAATGAATCATATTCAATGCTTTTAACGAAGACAAGTGAAATCTGATCTTTTACTCTTAAAATCTACCAGTTGAAAGATGAAAATGGACACTTGATAGGTGTTGACACTTCCAAGCTTCTGATTACAAATTCAGGGAATGATTTAGCAGTTATTGATCTCTCAAGAGTATCACAAGAACTTGCTTCACTTTCATATGATGTAGACTTAGTTATCCTAGAAGGCATGGTAAGTCCTCTTTTGTAGTGTTAAGGTTAGTCTTGTGGCTTTTGTTAACTGTGTGACTTGTTGTTTGCAGGGTCGTGGAATTGAGACAAACCTTTATGCTCAGTTCAAATGTGATTCTCTTAAGATTGGAATGGTACTTTTTTGTTTAATGAACAAGAAATGTTATGTTTATTGATTCTTGCTCACTTCTTTGTTGTTGTTGTGAAGGTGAAGCATGTTGAAGTAGCTGAGTTTCTTGGAGGACGGCTTTATGATTGTGTCTTCAAATACAACCAAGTCCTCTGAGAGTCTATGAACCCCAGTTCTAGTTATTTCTTTAATGGGCCTAAATTAAGCCCATTTTATGATTTGTGCCTTCAAATACAACCAAGTTCTCTGAGAGTCTATGAACACAGTTTTAATGGGCCTAAACTAAGCCCATTTTATATTTGGAAAGCTAGTTATGAATTTGTGTTTTTTTTCCTAATGGATTTTTAATTTCAACTTTAGACAAGAATCTAAACGTTTTTAAATTAATATATTTAAAATCAGGAATATTCTATAATTGTGTGTAAATATATTTTTTTTAGTTTTGTATATGTTTCACTTTACTAGTTTTGTACATTTTCTTTTACCATTTCTTCTATATGTACTCCATTTATTAATTTTGTACATACAATATAACCTTTTTAAATTAATAATCAATAAATTAATAAACACTATAAATTAATAAAATTTTCCGGTCCCAACTTGGGCCAATGTAAAAAGTAGCAAAATTCGATAAGATAATAAAATAATATTTTTTTAGAAATTCTCATGTAAAAATATGGTCCCAATAATATCATAAATTAATAATTATAAATTTTAGAGATATATAACTATATATATAACTAAGTCAATTTAGTAAAATATGATCCCAATATTGTTTATCATTGCTTGAAGTTTAAAAGTCATTGGATCTATAATTTTTCTTATTACATCAAATACTTCTGGTAATATTTTCTCGATATGCATCCAAAAGTTGTGAAGACTTTTAGATACGATAATTACTTTCATACGTGTAATTGGTTCAAAAGATTTCATATTATCGTCTTCAATTTTTTTATTAACATTAACGACAAAAATCACAATTTCTTTTAAACTATGAAATTCTGAGTATGAATTATTTTCACACGGATAGTCGAGTAGGTTATTAACATCTATGTTTTTACGATAACTAAGATTATTGATCACAACTTCAAGTTTTTGAATGTTGTTTTCATAAGTTAAATTATCTTCTAAATTCTTTAAGGCACCATCATGTGATCGAATTTTGAAGTATCCAAAATAATTTGTTATTGTCACTTGATGAACATTAACTGTAGAAACTGCAATTTGAAGTGTTGATTATTTTTCATTTACATTTAATTTTTTTTTAAAATATTATGAATGGAAAGATATTTCTTATAAATTAATAAATATTAATTTATTCTATAAAATAATAAATATTAATTTAAAGATAAATTACTATCACCATAAATTAATAAAATATTAAAATTGCAACGTTATTAATTTATAAAAGTTTTACTGTAATTCATTTCTTACTTTTATATTTTTTCCTTTATTATGTATATAAATACTATATACCTATTGATTCAAAAATATTATCACTTTTTATAAAACATTATATTTAAGATCTAAAAATGGATCCGAATATGGTGATAGAAAAACAACCGACAGATATGGATACTTCTTATGTTGGTGGGTTTAACAGTACCAAAAATAAAGATGGATTACATACTTAGAACCATAGGTATTATTACATCAATACCTTCAGATGGTATTCAAATGGAAAATTCAAGATCATCACAAATCCTATCCAGTTAAACTTAAATCTCGTAATCAGTGGCGGATCCAGAGTTTAATTTTACCTGGTGCAAAAATATATTAAAAGTTCAATATTCATAACAAAAAAAAAAAAAAAAAA
>KE156392.1:90491-113635 GCA_000411055.1 Leavenworthia alabamica
TTTATAAACATTTTCTTTCTAAAACAAATATAACCTTTAATTATAAATAAATAAACTATTTAACTTAATGGATACTTATAGACAAAAAAAAAGAAAATTCATTGGGCTTTTTTATCATTAAATTTTTTTAATATAAATATATTTACATGAAAATGTATCTAAATAAAATAGAAGATGCATAAAATAATTTATCAAGGGGTGCATAATTAAAATTTTATTTAAAACTACACTAATTAAAAAAAAAATAGGGGTAGCAAGTGCACCCCACTAAACCTTCTTGCGTCCGCCCCTGCTCGTAATGGTAGTAGTTATATTCTCAAAAATGGGTGGTCACTTCTTAGAGATGCAAGAGGACTTAGAACAGGCGATTCTAGAACACATTTTAGTTGTACTAACGATTTTACGTAATATACTATTTCCTTCGTAAAAAGTTGATATTTTAAGTTTTTTTTTAAAGTTGATTTTATGTATTTTTATTAGTAAATTATAATGTAATGATTAAAAAATAAATATTGTTAGTTAAATTTTTAAAAGTATTTTATTTAGTACAAAAATAATATATTTAAATTATTAATTTTTTTTTTTTTTTGTCAAACTAGTTTCCTCACTCATTAATATAACGATTTCTCAAAATTTAACAAAGATGTTTTAGCTAACAGATCAGCACTAGAGTTTGCTAATCTTGGTACATAATTAAAGGAAACAACATTAAAAAAAGTCAACAAATAGCGAATATATGAGAGAACTCCATGAAACTCGTTGGTAGAGTCATCAGTCTTTAGAATTTTCACCATTGTTTGGGAGTCCGAATAAATCAGTAGCTCCAGTCTGTCCTTACTGAGGGCATGAGATCAGGCGGACTTTATAGCCCAAGCTTCTGCCATTAACGAAGAAGGTAACCTACAACAATCTGCTGTAAACGGCTCAAAATCCGTAGAAGTATCTGCAATATAGACCCATCCAAAGCCACTCTGAGACGTTGTCGGGTTCCAAGCCGCGTCGACATAACCCGTCACAGAAGCAGAGATAGGTGGTGCAGCTGAAGGGGGTGATCTCACTTTAGGAGCTAGTTCTTGAGTTTTTTCCCAGCACAAGGCTTCTATCGTAGCCTTCGTCAATGTCTCTATAGCAGAGTAATGATATTTTTCGAAAATCAACTTATTTCTAGCAATCCATAAATACCAACATATCCAGAGGCATATATCTGCACTAATAATTCCACAGGGATGGAGGGTTTTACCCGTTTTGAAAGGGTGCAGAAAATTAGCGTGTTGGTTTCGTCATCAGGGAGCATGAATTGAATCGGGGCCAGACTCCAAACCTGTCTAGCAAAGGCACAATGGAAGAGAACATGACTGACTGTTTCAGGAAATCCACACCTAATACAAGCCAGATCAATCTCAAGCCCTCGGGTCGCTAGCTGCATATTTGTGGGAAGAGCTGTTGCCACTGCTTTCCACAAGAAGTTTTTAATCTTGGGCGTAGTCTTGCACTTCCAAATTAGTGACTGCCAGTTAAAGTTTGCATCAGAGACCTCCGTTTCTTGTAAGGAAGAGATTGCATAACCTGATTTAGTTGAGTAACTTCCAGATTTATATGGTAACCAAGCAAGCTTATCCTTTCCATTAGTCGAGATGGGTGGTAGATGCCTAATAAAAAGCTCACAATTAGGTAGAATTGACTGAATTTTAAGCCAGTCCCAACTTTTTGTTGCCGTGACAATCAGGTCTGCCACATTACAGTTTAAAAATGGGAAAGGAGCAGGACCCATGGGGCTTAGAGGAGTTGATAGTGAGATCCATTTTACAGACCAAACATTAATGTTCTCTCCCGTACCCACTAACCAGCCTAGCCCTTGAGCTAAGATTTCTCTCCCTTCTAGAATACTTCTCCAGCCGTGTGACGGTCAGGAATGTATCTTGCTTTCCATAAATTCTCCTTCAAAGTAATACTTTCCTTTAAGGACTCGAGCTAGTAGCGATTATGGATGGTTAATGAGTCTCCAACCAACTTTAGCTAGAAGAGATTTATTAAACCTTTCGATATCTCTAAAACTCAAGCCTCCAGCGTTCTTTGGGAGAGCAAGTCTGGACCAGGCCATCCAACTAATTTTGTGTTCCCCTTCTTTGTTATCCCACCAGAAACGGGAAAGAATTGATTGTATCTTCTTGCACAACGCTATTGGCAGCTGAAAGCAAGTCATAGCGTAGGAAGGAATTGCAGAGAAAACAATTTTAAGGAGGACTTCCTTGCCAGCGGCTGATAGGAATCGAGAGGACCAGCTCTGAGCTTTTTGTCTGATTCGATCTACATAGGAGCTGATGATATCTTACTTCCTACTCCCAAACTGTTCCGGTAGTCTAAGATATTTGGCAGCACCTCCTTCGTTCAAGATACTTAGCATTTGTTTTACTCTAGCTCTAGTTCTAAGCGGTGTTTTTGCAGCAAAGAAGATAGATGATTTTTTAACATTAATGCTTTGTCCCGATGCTCTCTCGTATTTTTGAAGTATCTCCAATAGAGTAGAGCAATGATTTGGTGATGTGTGACAAAAGAACATGATATCATCCGCAAATAGGAGGTGATTGATATATGGACTTTGCATAGAAACTCTAAGACCTGGGAGCTGATTCATTACTTGTGCTTGTCGACATAAACCCGAAAGTACCTTTGTACAAAAAATGAATAAGTACAGGATAGAGTGGGTCGCCTTGTCTAAGTCCTCTAGAAGGGATAATTTTCCCATGCGGGGTTCCATTAATGAGGAAGGAATAGCTGACTGTTGTTACACATTCCATTACCCAATCAACCCAAGTCTGGTGGCTACCCAATCAACCCAAGTCTGGTGGAATCCCAACTTAGTTAGAACTGCTCGGAGAAAGTCCCACTCAACTCGATCATAAGCCTTGCTCATGTTAGTTTTAATGGCCATTCCACACTTCCTTGTGGTTGTGGAGCATCGAAGGGTATGGAGAGTTTCGTGAGTGATCAATACGTTGTCCGCTATAGCTCTACCCGGGACAAAGGCAGACTGATTTTCTCCTATCAACTCCTTGAGCAAAGGTTGTAGTCTGACCATGAGAATCTTCGGTATGACTTTATAGAAAATATTGCATAAAGCTATTTCCTAGCCTTTGAACCTTTCAGAATAAGTCGAAGGTGTGTTTCATTCAGTCTCTTGGAGAAAAACTTTGAAGTAAAGAAACTCTGTACTTCTCTTATCACATTTTCTTTGGTTATATCCCAAAAGGATTGGAAGAATCCGGCTGTAAATCCGTCTGGTCCCGGCGTTTTAGAGCCGTTCACATTGAAAACTGCCTGTTTGATTTCATCTTCATCGGGGATTTAGATCAGATTTCGATTTGATTCAGGCGAGATCTTCCCTTCAATAACTTGATCCACTATTTCCAGGTCATTTATCGATTCCAAGGTGAACAAGTTCGAATAGAATGATTCTATAAGCTGAATGATTATAAACTTTTCTAAACATCAATTTTTTAAACGGAATGAAGGAATAATATAGAAATTTTCCAAAAATACATGCTTATTAAATTATTAAATTTTTAATTTGTAATTGTATATATATATATATTTAAGGTAATGCATATTTTTTAAGGTCAATAATTATTTTTGTTTTTAAAATTATAGGTAACAACTTTACGGCACATAATAAAGAAAATGGAATGTAATTATTGGCAACAAATGAAAGCTGTATAAATCACAATCTCTTCCTTCTTCTTCGTCTTCCTCTATCGCAGTTTAAGCTCAAACGATGAGCTTCTCAATTATGAAAACCCTCCAGATTCGTAAACCCACTTCTCTCCCAGTCTCTTCAACCTCCATAAATGAGCCAGGTATTCTCCGCCGTCGTTTCTCTTCTCTCTCCCTGAATCTCACCCGTAACCAGCCTAAGCCTTCCACCGTCCCCAGATCCATGGAAGAGCATGGAATAAGCTCTGTGAAAGAATGGTGGGAATGGGGTTGGTCATGGATTCTCTTAAAGAAGTTACCAATCTCTGAGTTTAACAAGAACGAAGCTATATCCTCTATGGGAAGCTTCTTTCACGTCTTCTTCAACTTCCGATCTGAGATCCGTCCTTCTTCTGACTCTCTCCCTTTATCATGTAAACATGGACAGCAATGACGTGGCTATCTTCCTTTGATCTCTCTGTCTCTCGTTTGAGGTTTTAAGATTTTGTGTCTATGGCTCTACGTTTATTCTTATAATTTTTTTATATAAATCTCTTCTTTAATTTTTTAATTAAATGTATAATTTGCTGTAATTTTTTCATTTAAACTTCTTTTTTATTGTCTCTTATACGTAAAAATGTGTAATTATTTCATTTGTTATAGAAGTTGTTCTTTGTAATAAAAATATAGAAGCAGATTTTCATTTATTTTTTATTTTTTTATTATTGAACGTTATTACAATATAAGTCAATTTTAAGATCTCAATTATATTTCGACTAATAAAAAGTTCCAAGCTAAAACCAATATATTCGGACCTGAACCAAAACATCTAACATGATATATATGTAAATCTAAACATAGGTTTTTGTTCATGTGTGACGTCAATTTTGTAAATAGTAAACATAGTTAACCATTGCTTTAATCTAATTGAATACGAAAATAAAATAAAAACAAAGAACATTTGAAATAAAATTTGACTCGATTCTTAGATAAACAATACAAATCGATCAGTCAATCTAAATTAATAAAAAGATAACAAAATGCATGTTTGCATGTGCTATGAAGTGTATAATGCATATGTATATATATAAACAAGTAGGGAGCACATGGTTTCCCTGTCATGTTCCAATCTAACATATTTGGACCAATCTATGATTGATTGTTTCGAACAACCTTAAGTTTGGTTCCAAGACTTCACTTTTATTACATAATCTTATTACCTCATCATATTCCACATTTTCATCATTTTTTGCTCTTTCCATTTTATATAAATACATCTACTTATGTCTATAAATGTGTGTACATATATAGAGTTCTGTTAGTGTTTTCAAACTACAAAACTCTTTGTGTTATATGAGATTCCAAATCAATTTTGTGTTCCGCAGTTTTGGCGGGTGAATGTGTTTTTCAATTTTTTTTCCAAAATCAATTTTGACTGACCATGTCCATTACTTGTTTAAAGTTTAAACGCAGCGGGTGCGGATAAATTTATGGAAGTTTGTGAAAGCGGATAGTTGCAATTTTAAGCGTTATAAAACGATTTAAACGACTGGTTTAGCGGTTAAAAACAAAAATACTTGCAAAAAATTTGTGACTGGTTGATCAGCGGATGAAATAAATGTTAAACTAAAAATCAGTAAAATAAATATAATATATAATAATATGTTATAAAACAACAAAAGATATTATTATTATTATAAAATATAAATTATTCATAAAATATTATATAAAATAAAATAATAAATATTAAATAATTATTAAAAATATTTAAATTTTATAGTAAAATATTGATTAATTCATACGATTGATGAATATATGGCAACAATTAGAGATGACATAGCTCGAGAGATATGTGATTTTTGTTAGTGTTGTTTTTTCTTATTAAAGAACACAAGATTTAGAAAAGAAGATGAATTCTAATTATAATTAGATTTTTATTTTATGATTTAAATTTTAGGTATGATTCTAATAATGAAATAAGTATTTTTATCTATTTATGTTTGAATCATTTAAACAATCCAGCTGAATTTACAAATATTTGGAATTAATTAATTTTTCT
This sequence comes from Leavenworthia alabamica, assembly GCA_000411055.1. Taxonomy (NCBI): domain Eukaryota; kingdom Viridiplantae; phylum Streptophyta; class Magnoliopsida; order Brassicales; family Brassicaceae; genus Leavenworthia; species Leavenworthia alabamica. The sequence goes on from KE156392.1 coordinate 96,241, forward strand.
TATTGTTTAGAAAATATGATTATATAAAAAAATTTAAAAAAATGCGAAACGCAACCGCAAACGTTGCGGAAATAAACTTTTAAAATTTAGCGGTTCTAAGAAGTTCAAAACGGTATAAAACAGTTTTTTTGATTTTGCAAAACCCTAACCCTCCTCAAACGCAAGTGTGATAAAAGGAGAATCAATCCAACCCTTAAATCTAAAATCGATCCGACTATTTTGACACCTCTATAAAGTAAGATGATTGAATTGATTTTTTTTTGTCAAAGACTAAATTGATCTTTTAAAACCCAAAAAGGGTCAAAGCTTTCAAAGATTGGGTTATGAAACAAAACTCAAGAAACCTTTATCAATTGTTACAAACAAACAGAAGAAAGAGATCATGTCTATAGTCTTCACAGCTCCTCATCAAACATATCCAAATAACTTCTTTTTTAACAAGTTAAACTCAAATCATCAAAGATCTCTCATACTTATATTTAAGCTATTTCTCATTGTTCTTCTCCCAACACCTGCATTTCCCTTTTGCATCATCGCAACAAATTCTCCATAATCAATGCGTCCATCCTAAACCAAACAATCAAACAAAACTTTATCAACCAATACCAATGTTAAATATATCAAGAATCCAAAAAAAAAAAAGAAACTTACATTATCTTGATCAACTTCTTTGATTACATCTTCAAGAAAAACATCAGTCATACCATGTTCAACACAAGATTGTTGCAACTCATCAATGGTGATATAACCACTTCCATCTTTATCAAAATACTGAAATGCAGATACAAGATGTTCTTCTCTATCTAGTTTATTCAAATGTATCGTCGCTGCAATGAACTCACTATAATCTATTGTACCACTGTTATCAACATCAGCCTAGTTATACAACACATAATAATAAGGTTAATTGTGTTATCTATATAACAAAAATGAATCTCAAAAATATATGTGTTTTTACCGCTTCCATAAGATCTTGAATCTCAGTGTCTTTCAAGGTTGAACCATATCTTCTTAAACCAGCTTTAAGTTCATCAAAAGTGATTGCACCACTGTTATCAGTATCCATTGCTTCAAACATTGCTCGTAAACCCGCTATCTCTTCTTCTGAGAGACTCTCAGCTATCACCTGATCATTCCAAAAATAACAAGTATTGAGTTATATATATATAAATCTCAAATGAAGAGGCAATAGAAGATAAAACCTTTAAAGCCATCTTCTTTAATTTATTCATTGCCGAAAACTGTTTAATACGAGACAAAACAGCTGGATCAAGTGCTCTATCTGGCGCAACTCCGTTCTCACATATCCATGGATGACCTGAAACACACAAGAGATATAGTCTAATGTTGGATGCTCTAGGTGGCCTACCCTTAGGGCCGGACCTAAGTGTTAAGTGATTACTTACGCAAGACTTCGTGAGCAGTTAAACGGTCTGAAGGACTTGAACATAACATCTTCCTTATCAGATCTTTAGCACTATCTGATATAACAGGCCACGGATCCGACTCAAAGTCAATATCTCCTTTCAACACAGCATCAAATATTCCTTGTTGTGTTTCTAAAAACATAACCAAAACTTGAGAAAACATAACCAATAATATAACTCATTATAAGTTATCTTATATACCTGCCCAAAAAGGCGGTACACCGCTTAGTAAAATATAGAGTATAACACCAGCAGTCCATACATCAGCTTCAGGACCATAATGTTTAAGAAGAACCTCAGGAGCTACATAATATGGACTTCCAACAACATCCTTAAACATTTGTCCTGATACATTATTAACATTTTATAAATATATACATAAGCTCGTAAACAACACAAGATTCTTCTTTACCTGGTTTGAAGAACACAGAGAGACCAAAATCAATAGCTTTAAGAGAAAAATCATCATCTTTATTAACCAACAAGAAATTCTCAGGCTTTAAATCTCTATGCATAACACCAAGTGAATGACAAGCTTCAACAACACCAACAATGATCTTAGTTAACTCAGCAGCTTTTCTTTCACTATAATGTCCTCTTTGTATAATCCTATCAAACAATTCACCACCACCACAAAGCTCCATAACAATATGAACATATAAAGAATCTTCATAAGCTCCTTTAATAGTAACAATGTTATTATGACCAGCTAAATGATGCATAATTTGAATCTCTCTTCTAACATCTTCAACATCTTCTTTAGATATTAGTTTCCTCTTTGATATTGATTTACAAGCATATTCAATACCTGTTGAAATATCAGTACATAGATATGTAGTTCCGAATTGTCCTTGTCCTAATTTACGACTTAAAGTGTAGAGATCACGTATGTTTGGAGTTTTATGACCAAGAACATAGTAAGCTTGATTGTCCATAGTACGACGCATAACAAGAACTGAATTGCTGTTATGTTTTTGATGTTCTTGTTCTGGTGTTGGAGAATGAATAGTTGTTGAGGTTTTTGAATTCTCTTCGGGCATGTTATTATTGCCTTCGTAGATTTTGTCTTTAAAAGAACCACGACATGAATTGCCCATTAAACAACTTTGAACTCTTCTCTGTGTTTTTTTGTTTACTTTAGTCTTCTCCTTATCCAATGAAACTGTTGATAAACCATTAAAACAAAGAAGTCAAGAAATTTAAAGAAACCCAAATCAGATCAGAAATTATAAAAGTTAAAATAAAGAGTTGTTGAAAAAGTCTTGTTTTTTTTTAAATGTTAATCAAGATCCAACAAAAGAATCAAATTTAACAAAAAAATGAGGAATTTGTAATGAAATAAAACAGAGGATCATAGTAGTACCGTAAGAGGAGACGACGATTAAGATTAAGAAATTACAGATTAATATTTATGGGAAACGAAGATAAATATTCGTTATATAGTTTTAAAGTAAAAAAAAATTGGTTTTTTTTAGTTCCAGTTTTGATATGTGTTGCTGTGTTCTGGTTGGATTTGAATAAACAGAGTGTAAAGATTGATTCTTTTTTTGGAGGATTAGTTAATTGATTGATGAAGGAGATAGGATAGTGCAAAGAGACAGGTCTTAGTGCTCTATTACAGCTTACGCGGTTTCGTATCACCTTCTTCGTTTCCTTAATTCCTCATTTAATTATTAACTAATCCTTCTTTTTTTTACTTGTTTAATGATTATTACAACTATTGTGTAATGATTAATTTTAAATGAATTATTATTAACCAAACTTTATAGCTTTTAGAATTGAATGGGCTAATGCCCAACAAGACATGGACATAAATCTGAAAATCTAAAACCAAAACAAAATACTTACATATAAACTACTTAACTAAAATATAAAAAATAATTTTTTAAAACCGATTAATTTTATTTTAAATCGATTAAATACTTTTATTTTAATTGCAGTTAATTCTGATTTTTAATTAATTTGGATCCGAATTATTCTGATTAACTTCAGATTATTTTGATAATTCGATAATTTTTCGGTTTTGTATTAAAATAATTTTTTTAAACTGATCCAAATCCGAACCTAAATATATCAAATTATGCAATATTTTGTTCCGATAATCCAAAATCCAAAAAATGAAAATGTCACAAACTAATTAGCTGTGGAGAAAATACTTTTCAAAAACAATAATTCCAATTACTTGGAAGCTTCTTAGCAAAATCAAAGAAACAATACTCTTCACAAGAGTGAAAAATAATAATCATAAAAAGTAACAATAGTGTCAACATAAATACCAAAAGGTTCACTTTAGTCCAATGGAAACATTATGTAATTTATTATTTTAGAATGAAATAAACTATATCTTATAAACTTTAGCCACTTGGAAGATCAAGTCCTTCAGGAACCTTCCCAGAATAGTTTGTAGTCTCTACAGACTCAATCCCTAGGTTCCTACATAACACATTCTCAAATCTTATTTCTATTATATCAAGAATCATAACTCAATTGAGAAACTTTTCACTTACCCTCGATCCACAATCACCATTGAACGTAGCTCACAGTTTTTGAAACTAAACAAAGTTTTAAAAAAAAATTGATTAGTAAAAAGTTTTCTGCATTCTTGAAAGTTTGTGTTTAAGTTCTTACTGTAAAGATAACTCTTTTTTTATATCTTCAACACAATCTTTCCCAAAAGAGCTTAATAAACCATGTAAGAAGCCACTGTGAGATACAATCGCAATCTCCTTCTCTTTTCTTGTCCATAGCCTTCACAAAAGCAAATAGCAATAGAAGAAGCTTCACTTCAGCATATACTTAGTTTTCATATGTTTCAAAAAGATGAAACTCACCAGTTGATGAACTCAACACCTCTAGCTGCAACTTCTTCAAGAGTCTCTCTTGGACTAGGCTTCCACAAAACATCTTTATCACTCTCAATCTACAACCAAAAGAGAACAAAGTTTTAAGCAAACATTACAACAGAGATATAAAGATCAAAACCAAACAAGATATGTTGTTTTTTACAATTGAGAAATCGATTGCGGGAAATAAAGCTTTGTATTCAGTGACACTTCTCCTCCTATCACAAGGATGATCACCCTACATCCACACACACACAAAAGATCATATAACAATGGTGATCTTGACTCAACTAATCTTATACTAAAACTAGTTGTATACCATAGTTTCTCTGCATAGCTCAACAGCAAGAAAAGGTGGAGTATTTAAGCTAGAAATCGCAGGATGATCACTACTTCCAGCATTAGCCACCATTAACAATGTTGCATCAGCTTCATTAGTATCTTCTTCACCACCAAAAGCACCAACAGCTGTTTGTATAGTTCTGTACATTTGAAAAGAATCATAAAAACAGAGTCTTGGATACTTTATATTTCAGTTAAAACACAAAGTTGTAAGATTTTATAAAGATGTGAAAACGATTGTGACCTAAGTAAAGGAGAAACAATAACAAGTTCAATCTTGTTTAAGAGTTGAGTTGATTGAACATGGTTGCGTAGATTATCAACCTGTGAGATTAAAAGAGATGATGAGAACAGAGCATTAGAATCCAGATAAAGAACAGAGATGTAAGAACCTGTTGCCAACCAAGAGGAGTGAGTTGAGCATCGAAGTAGTCTTCAGAAGAATAAGCACTATGATCTTTTTCACCAGCAACATTATGAATCCCTTGAGCATGTCTCACCTAATAAAAAAAAACAAAAGCAACGATCATGTCTTCTCAGAAACTTAGAAGAGAGAAGAATATGAATCAACAGAGTTGGGTTTATATTGAACGAACCAGATGAATGGTTTTGCAGCGATGAAGTGGGTAAAGACCAGTGCTTTTGTCCATGGGTAAGTATCGTTAGATCAGATCAGAAAAGAAGAAAGAAATGTGAAATCTCTCAATCTCAAATGTTGTAATTGAAAAAAATATCGTTGGGAAGAGAGAAGAGATCCTAAACACTCGGCATATTCTTCTACTCTCTATTTTTTTTATTCGTTATGGAAAAAAAAAAATTAAGATCCATTGATTCGTGATCTGTAATCATCACCGTCCAATTGGATTTTTGAAGATATAATGGTCTAATTTGGTACGGTTCAGTTTGCTAACGCTTACGTTATCGGTTTGGGTCTATGTTAAATTAGCACCCGACCCGGCACAATGTGGAAACTAACCTTTCGCTTAACGTGTATAACACATTAATATTTTAATAGTATAAATTATAAAATAATAAATATATTAATTATTAATTTATTATGTAATTTAATATATAAAATAGATAAAAATATATATATTTATTATTAAAAACGATTCGAATACATTATTTTTATATAAAGATATTCAAATTCCTTGAAAATTCTTGAAAATAAAACCTAAAAAAACATTGGTTTTCTTGTAATGTAAATCATTTCTACATAATCTAAAAACAAAATGGTCCAGAAAACAAATAACAAATATAAAACCTTTATCATTTAAAACATCTTTATTACTTTACTTACAAATCCAATTCACAAAAAAGAAAAATAACAAAACCCTCTACTTACAAGAGAGAATTACTTACTAGTAAGTCTTCGTCTCTGGTTACTCATGTTTAACAGAGATATATATATTTTCTAAGCTTCACACTGATAATTTTGTTGCTTCTATTGGTTTCTTCACTCCTCCACTTGTAGGACTACACATGTATAAATGGTTAGATTGGAACTGAAGCTGAGAGAGATTAGAGCAAAAACTTAAGAGATATGTCTGTCTACTTACAAGCCACTTAAGACTTTGATGGCATCATAAAAGAACCATTGTAAGGTAATGACAGGTCCAACTATTGTGATTCTTACAGGAAGACTTCTAGTGAATAGACCAAAAAACCCAATGTTTCTCACTGCCTGAAGTTATAACCAAATAACTAACATCAATCAAGAATACTAATGTCTCGGTATGGTTGTTAAAGAGTGTGTTTCTTACCTGAAGAACACTCTTGGCTTTGTTGTTGTAAAGAGATGAAACAACAACATCTGCGGGGTTAGAAACTACTGTACCTACTGCTCCAGCTGTATAACCAGCAAGACATGTAACACCAAGTTGTTGAGCTTTAGAGCAATCTTCTTTCCTTTTATGGATTATTTTTCGATATATAAACTCAACTGATTGCTCAAATGTTGAGAACATCACCATGGAAACTGAAATACACACATTCAAGATATGGTTTTGGTAAAGATCATAAACCAAGTCTAATGGTACAAAACAGTAATATTTACATGGAAGATTGCGACACCATAGCGGAAAAAGTCCTCTGTGGAAGCTGCATTAAGATAGAAAACAACAATCAAAAGTGAGATATCCAAAGCAAGAATGATACTGAAGAAGAAAAGGGTTCTTTACCCAGCAAGGCCTTCACTTCTATATACTCTTGGAAAACCATCAAGTAACCCTTTTGCAAACCGAGGCTGTGTTTGAACTCTAACTTTTATAGCTTCAAAAGGACATAAAGCCATATCGGCGAATATCTGAGCAGAAGCACTACTAAGAAAATATATGGAAGTTCTATTATGATTAGGCAAGACATTTGCGTAGAGTGTTTTGAAGTATTCATAGAGTCCAAATCTGAATCCACCTTGAACACCATATCCTAAAAGCTTCCCTGACCAACCTCTCCATAGATAAGTATAACCATGTTCTCTTAAAAGTGTAGAGAAACCTGAAGGAATGCTATTATACTTCACTGGATTCACCTACGAAAGAAACTAAATTTATCAGTTTTATCTATCATTACATAACTCTTAAGAGCATAAAAGACTAATAACTAGAGATCTTTAGCTTGAAATCAAGAAGCAGAGAAACAAAAAACAAAACCTGCATATTGACTTTAAGAACATCAAGAGGAGTTATAGCTAAATGGGTTGTTCCAGCACTGAGCATTCCTCCCATAGTACAAACAGTATAAAACCAAGGAGATGAAAGCTCATCATCTAGCTTCGTCTTAACTCTTGTCATCTTCTAATAAAAAACTAAGTTTCAAATCTCAATAAACCCCAAATTTCTCAGAAGTCAGAACAAAAGTTAGTCTTTGGTGTTTTTATCTGTAAAACCCCAAAACCCAGATCACAGGCCTTAAAAGTATACAAGAGAATTGAAATAGCGTGACGTGTAAGGTTCTTATTTCTGATGGAGATCGTTTGTCCACGTCTCACGGACAACAAAGACAAGGCTCAGAACTAGACAGAGAACTATCTTTACTTTTTCCACAGAAAAAGTTCCAAGCTTGTGGGAATGGGTTGGCGGAAAAATCGCATCTTCAGGATTGAAACTTGAAAATGGTAATTTTAATTTTTAGGTTTTTACGCCGGCGGATACATTCGTTGCTTACCGTTTCCGGAATGTTTTAACGAGTCTTCTTTTTTTCTGAATTGGGCTTTTAATGGGTCTTGTAATTTAGATTCTTCAAAGTTTACACCAATAGGGCCCAATACCATCAAACTTGGATTATTAATATAAAGAAAATTAAATCTCCAAAATTGGCATTCTAAAAATCCACATATTAAATTCTCCACCAATTCCTTTTATTTTATATATATACTAGTAAAAAATTGTTTCATAATTAATAATTATAAAATATATATATACTATTACATAAGATAATAAAAAAATATTTATTAAAGATTAGAGATGGAAGAGATGGGATAATTGAAAAGAAATTCTAACAAAGATTTTATTGTTGTTTTTTTTGTGACTGAATTTTATAAATAAATTATTGTAAATAATATTAAAATATATCTTAACAATTTGTGGGATTGACACATACATATAAATATCTATTATATCTATTATATTTAAAACAAAATATATATAAATAAGGGCAATTCTCTTAAATACCACCAATTTAAGTTTAATTTCCAAAAATACCACTAAAATTGATTTAACACAAAATTATCATTTAATAATTCAATTAAATTAAAAATTACATTATATTTTTGAGAAATTATATAAAATTCAAACATTAAACCCTAAACCCAACCACTAAATACTAAACCCAAACAATAAAAAACTAAACCCAACCACTAAATACTAANATGATGGTATTTGAAGAAATTACTCTATAAATAATTTGTTATGACTTTAATATATAGATATATAACAAAACATACTTAATTTAATACTAAAGTAAATAAAATATTGTATACATATATATTTAATATAATATATTTTATTTCAATTTTATTAATAAATTAAACAAAAAGAGAAATTAACAAACAAAACTTTTAGAGAACATAGCTATTTTAGTAACTTTATTGTTGAATAGAGAAACAAACAATTATATCTTCATTCTTATTTCAAATTTTTCAAAAAAAGTTGAAATCTTTATTATCATCTAGATATTACAATACATAAGACAAAAAAAGATCAAATTCAAACCTCAAACAAAACCAAACCAAACAATAACACAAAAGTCACTCACATTGAGATACTGTTAACAAGTCTAGCACCAATCTTATCAAGCTTCTTAACACAAGCAACAGATTTCAAATGTCCAACATTCCAAAAAGCTTCAACCATTTTCTCACCAATCAATTCACCTTTCTCCTTCACATCAATCACTGCAACAGCAGTTGGTCCAGCTCCACTTATAGTACAACCAAAAGCTCCAGCTTCTAAAGCTGCTTTTTTTACAGCTTCCATACCAGGAATCAATGGAGCTCTTTTAGGTTCAACAACTTTATCAGATGATAAAGCTTTACCAAACATTAAAGCATCTCCTTCTAATACAGCTGCTACTAAAGCAGCTGCTTGACTACTATTCCAAACATGATGAACCATTGGTATCTCTGTTGGTAATGCAGCTCTCATTTTCTTAGTTGGAGCTTCAAAATCTGGAGTTACTAATATAAAAAAGAGATCTTTATCATTTGGGAATTTTAATGGTTTCAAATCAAGTGGTTCATAGTTTCTAATTAGAACAAAACCACCCATAATTGATGGTGCTATGTTATCAGCATGATAACCGGAAACTTTAGCTTCAGATTCTAAACCGGCTAAAACCAATTCATCATTACCTAATTTATTACCAAAGATTTCATTAACCGCTACAGCAGCTGCGGCGGCGCTAGCTGCACTTGAACCTAAACCACTTCCTAAAGGTAAGCCTTTATGTAAATCTAATGATAAACCAACCGATCTAATCCCTAACATCTTCATTGTAGCTATTGCTGCGATTCCTGCACAGTTACGGAGTGGATTTGTGCTTAGTTTTGTTGTTGTTCCCGTGATTTCTGTGATTGAGATCTCACCGGCACGAACGGATGGATCTACACGGAGAGTTACGTGGTCACCGAGACCATCAACGGCGCATCCTAAGAAATCGAAGCCTGGTCCTAGATTAGCGACTGTAGCTGGTGCGAAAGTTTTGACGGAGATGAAAACTGGATCTGGTTCGACGGCGACGAGGGTTTGTAAGGAAGCGTTGGATCGAAAGACGGAGAGTTTTGAGAATAGTGGCGGTGATGGATTTGATTTGAGATGGAAATGTGAAATGGGTTTGGAAGGAGATTGGAAACATAGAGTCGTCGCCATTAAAAGAAGAGTTTAATGAGAGAAGATGATCGATCAGAAGAGCAAAGACGAAACCTTATATTTATAAATAAGAGAGAAAATAAAAACAAAACGTGATTCTCTTCACCTAACCTAATGTTACCAGTTAAAGCTGATTGCTTTTAGAGTGGAGTGACATCAGATTCAGATTCAGATTCCTAACCAGTTAAATTAACGGTTTAGCCTTGAACCGAACTAAACCAGATTCATGTATATCATGTTTAGAGGTCTGTTACGTGATGAAATAATTTTACAAGGATTCGGTTCAGATCTGAGTAAAACTATTCAAATTCGGTATATCGGGTTTAGAGTTGCAATAGAATAATTTTTCCAATTCGGGTTAAAATATAGATCGTGTTAGGATATCTAATATTGGAAGAAGAAAAATAATTAAATTTTTGAATAAATGTGGTTAAGTTCAAATCATTTTTTGGATTCGATTCAAATTCCGATATATTTGATTAAAAATCTAGCACCCAATAAAACCGGATGCGTTGGTTAAGTTTTTTTTTAACCATGGCTAGTTTTGTTAGCTTTTTACAAGTAATTCTTCTGAGGTTAAGTTAATGAGTTCACTTCAGTTTAGAGTGGACTATGATCAGACTCAGATTCGGATACCTATTAACGGTTTAGCTAGAAGCCAAACTGAACCAGACCACGAAGCTTGTCCACAATGGAGGTTATAGTTTTGTTAGATGGTCATCGGATGGCAAGCTTAGTAACTTACAGTAAGCTGAGATGAAGATATCAATATAAGCATGTTCATAAATATTGCAGAAACAGTGCTATTTTCATAGACCAATAATTTATAACGTCACAAGAAAATTATCAAAATCAAATATGGCCAAGCTTAACGACACATTGAGTATCAAAATCAAAACTACAAAATTTGGTATGACAAACCTTTCATGAGTTGGGCTACTCTTTCAAATCAGCATTTGCCTTGTTCTTGTGGAAGGGTGGTGAATGTCCACCCTGGAAAATCCAAATCCGCAAACAGAGATGTTGGAATCTCTTTGTAGAAAGCTAAAGGAACTTGCTTTACCCTTCTTCGAATCTGCCAATTTTATAAGATCACCTTAGTTAGTTCGTTTTAATCAAAGACTAAAGTCAAGTGATCTCTAACTATGAATCAGAGGTACATTACCTCGTCCCCGAATATGGTGGCATATGAACCAGAGCTAAAATCTTCAATTTTCATTTCAGTGGTTTTTGATCTGATGGTTAGATCAGTTTCTAGCGACGAAACAAACCTATATAAGAAAAGCAAAGAGATATCAAGAAGATAACCAAAACTTTGAAGTTTTTTCTATATAACTGTTTGGTGTGTACCTTGAAACTGGTGGGCAGTAATGGTGACGCAAAGTGTCAATCTCCCAAAGGGAACTTTCTGAAACAAGTAGATATTGGAGTTAACATCAGATTCAGATTCAGACACATCATAGATAACTCTGTTGGATGAATCATGCTTCTATGTCAGAGTGTAGTTTTACAAAAGACTAAAGAGTAGAATGTCGAATACTTACTTAAGGCACCAGATTTCTTAGGATCACTCTCTTGGTTGTTGAAATAATCAATACCAAGCTTTCGCTTTTTGTTGGCCTTTGGTTGGCTCTCATTGTGTTCATCATCCTCTACGTCGGCTTCATTGGCGTTTTCATTGGTTTCCTGAACAAGAAAGAACCTCTTAGTACGTAATTAACTCGTTTCTCCCATTTGGTATCCAAAATTAAGTCGTACCTGCACAAGATAGTTGATTGTAGGATGTCTTCGCAGAAGGTTGTGGATCAAAGCTGTTATGACCAACGATCCCGCAGGAGGAATGGAAAGAGACAATCTACTTAGTTTCTTTGTGAATGAAGCTGCCAGATATGCTGGAAGCAATGATGACTTCAAACAAGCATCAAGAAGCTGTAGAAAGAGTTTACAGATATAGAGGGAAGAATCACATATTATAAATCAGTTATTCATTGGTTACTAAAATCTCATTATACCTGAAGAAATTTTGCTCGGTGTTTTGCGACAAAGACAGAAGGAACCAGTAATGCATACAGTTTTTCATAAAAGTTTGGATATTCTAAACCATGTTGTGTCATGAGGATGAAGAGGCTGCTAAGAGCCATTACACTGACAACTCCACCAATGTCATATGATTTTGTTAAGAAGTCACTGCAAAGTATGGTGAAACATACATAAGCGAGGTTATTGAAGGATAATGACGGAAACAAAATGATAAAAGCTTAGTTAAATATTGTGTACCATAACATTGTAGGATTAGATAGATGGGGAATGACTGTCTGGTGAATACTAGCAAGAACCTGGTTAGCAGAAGATAACATATTGGTAAGTCTTCGTTCATGTGAATTCCAGACTAAAGGTTAGTTGTGAAAGTAAATTAGTTTACCTCCTTGTAGACATCAAGGGGAAGAGGTAGTCTGAGAAATGAAATCCATGCTTTAGTGAACTTTAACTTCATCCTCTTGCTGATGGTAGTCGGCGAAAGGAGCTTCAGAATCAATTAAGAAGCAAAAGTAAGCAATTACATGACAGGAAGAAAACTTATACAAGGAGTCAGAAGATTTTATAAAACTTGCAACTCGAAACTCACAATGCTGTCTTTTTCATCAGTTTTTTTCTTTTTAACATTCGGTTTCTTGCTACTACTTTCATCTGGATTTACCAATAACCATTATTAGAAAATCTAAAACACAGAAGTAGTCCTTTTAACCAAACTGGAAAACAAACAGACCAAGTGATCGGAAACAGTCACCTGACACACTCCACATCTCGTGGTTAGACTTTTCAGATTGTTTCTCAGGAGGTGGAATTTGAGATAAAACTTGATAGATATTGCGAATAGAGACTTCTAGGCTACAGTTCACAATTTTTTCAGATCATCAACAACACAATAACAAGAAAAAAGCTGAAAACTTATATAAAAATATGTACTCATATTAACCTTTCTTTTGAATCATTCTCAGTCTCATTATTTTCGACCACCATTCTATCAGCTAAAAGCAAGAAGAACAACAACAAAAACAGAAACTTACACTATGCATCAAAAAGAAGAGATGATGTCAAATAAGAAAGAGCAAGATTAAACGAACCAGACACGACTGATGCTTCAAGTGTTTTCACAAACTTCTCCATGCTGATGTAGGTGAAATAGCTGACAAATAAATCAAAATATTTAAAGAGTCAAATCCCAAATGAGCTAAAGCTAAAGTAAACGAAAGAACATAGAGAAGACATAGAAAGCAAAAAGGTTAATCATTCATCAGCATACCTGACATCAATGTACTTGAAGTACTTTGAAGTAAGTATATTCAACAGCACATCAATATCAACTGCAGAGTGAATCTACAGATACAAGTATTAAGCACTGTAATATAATATGAGTAAAGAAGAAGATTATTCAATTAAGTCTTGAACAACACTTACAATAGCATGAAGTAATCTATGGTAGATTGAAGAATGAAATCTTCCAACGTTCAAAAGCTTTACAAACTCCATTAATGTCCCCAACACAACTTCCTATAAATGCAATGAAAACATTTAGGATCTTAGAAAATTTCAAGAGAAGAGAAGATAGAATAATTTTTTACTCTTAGAGCATCTTCTGAGTGTTGAGAGGTGAGAACATCGAGTAGAAGCTTGATGAATTCGTCAAATTTTGATCTAAGCCAAGCTTTGAAGATAAGTTCAGGGTCATCAGCCTCAGTTGTCTTTGACGAATGAGAAGAAGTTGAAGGAAGCTGAGAGAGAAGAGGTGTGAAAAAGGATTGGAGTGAGAGGAGTGATTCTACGACGAACTCCGGCGGAGATTCAGGTGAGACGAAGGAGAGAAGGATAGGAAGGTTATTGATGTGAGACCGAGAAGTGAGTAGCTCAACACCTAATGATTTTAGCTCTTTCAACGTGTATTTCTCTTTCTTCTTCTGCTTCTTTGAGAGAATCGACGCCATTGTTTTTGAGCTCTCTCTCTCTCTCTCTCTGGTTTCTGGCGAAGACGGAAGAGGCGCACAATAACCCTAAACGATGTAATTTTGCAACTAACACGGCGTCGTATTTACTTCTCACATAATGGTAATTTATATATTAAGTCCTAAAATTATATAATATATAAGATTTGGCCCAAAGCTTTCTTCGATTTTAAGATATAACAAGGATATACTCGCCGTAAAGTTATAAACCAAACTGAATTAACCAAATCGAATCGAAGTTTGGCTAATTCGATTTGGATTCGGTTAATTGCGTGAAACTGATAGACAAGAGAAGGATTTAATTGGTTCGGTTTGGAAGTTTTATGCTAATTTGAGCATAAATTATCCAAATTTCACTAAAAGTCTAAAACTATTGAAAATTTTGAATTTCTCCAATATAAACCAATTGAATTCGATTTTTAATTCTAATTTCCTGCCAATATGTTACCTTCGAACCGAACTGAACTTTATCCTTTTACAAAACGAACCAAACTTTAACTCATCCAGTGATAATACCGGATGGATGTCCGGTTTGGTTTTCAAAACATTGACTCATAAACAGAAAAGCTTTTAGATGATCTCTCCATGTTTCTATCTTCATCGTCTCCAAACTCAAAAAAGACAGAACTATTGTTGCTTCTCGTGTTGTTCCTCTTCTTCCTTGTCTGGGTTCTCTTCTTCCTCTTCTTTCTTCTCTTCTTCTTCTTCATCTTCTTCTGGAGGATCATAAGGCATTGGAGGTGGCAATGGTGTCTTCATTGGACTAAACTTTGGGAAAATGTCAGGCCTCCTCCCAGGTTTAGGTCTCTCCCATTCCTATCAATACATCATAACATAATTAAACCTATGATGATAACATAATCAAAATCGATTGAAAGAAATATAATTTTTTTGTGGGAAGATCCGAAATCAGACCCGACCCGGGAACTTACAATTGGGAAATCGAGAGGATTACGACGAGTGAGCTTTTCTTCTTCAGGAGCCATAGCCACTACGTTAAGCTTAGTCTTAGCTCTTGTTCTTGCAATCCCAATACTCGGATTCCGATAACGGCCAACGGAAGAGAGTGACGAAGAACAAACAAACGAAGACATCTTCGGTGTAGGTAGAAACCCTAAAACATCGAGCGATGGAGAAGTAAGCAAGTTCGCTGAGCTAAGCGACGCCATGCCTCAGGCTTATCGAGTTTTTCACTAACCAAGAATTATCTATCGTCACAGCTTTCCTAAAAGGCCTATTTGGGTTTTGTTTGTGGGTTGGCCCATTAAGATAGTAATGTTTCAAACTTTTTAAACATGAATTTTTAAATAATTACTAAAATTTCATAAAACTAAACTAATAACTTTTGAAATGTATAATTAAATTTACTTTTAAAAATTTGATTTATTAATTTTGATTTTTTACTTAAAAATATATCAAAATTTCATCATTTTATATTAGATTTCAAAATTTTTATAACAAAATTCCAAATTTTCTAAACAAAATTATCTCAAATCTAGTTAAAAATCAAAACTCTTTAATACTCAATTCAAATTCAATACATCCCCTAAATTATTTATTTTAAATTTGGTTTAAATATTATAACTAGCATATAAGACCAATTCTCTTCTTATTTTAATATGAAACAAATATCATAATTAATTATAAAAAAAAAACAAAGCAAAACCAATGAGTTGATGTAGTTGCGATCCAGAATCTGTCTTCGGTCCAGTGTCCTCCCTTTAACTTCACTTGGTACATCAACTACATCACAATATAGGAATAGTAATAGTTTTCACTAAGTCATTTAAAGATTAAAAAAAAAACAAAAAAAAAACAAGAATGAAACTTACAATTCATTCAATTCTGATCTCTAAACAAAGGAACCAAGCTCAAACTAGGAGTATAAACACAATGACAACAATTAACAATCTTACCAGAACCTATTGGAATCTTCTTACATAAATCTTCCCTTACAATAAAAATACAACAACCTCCACTTTCACCATCACCACAACACATGAAAAGAGTCTTCTCATATATATAAAATAACTCATATAATCAAACCTTAAAGAAAGCAATGGTGAGTTACTTGTTAACAAAGTCATTAACTTTATCCAAACCACTTCCTCTTCATTACTACAAATATTATTCTTCATTACCCAAATCTCAATCTTTCTTGTTTCATAACAATGCTTTAACAAAGAGAATCTATCACGTTTATAAACCGCAAGGACTAGTTTTTCATCAACATCATGGTTCTTCTGCCAAGGAAGATGACAAAAAGACTTGAAATCATCTATAGAGAAATCAAAGCTTTCTATAAAGTACTCATTAGTATTATGAGTAACACTAATCCAATAGAGATTTCCATTAAAAGATACATGTGACAATCTTCATCAACTCTATCAATAAGCTTCAACGGTTGAGATGCACACTCAAAAACCAAAACCCTATGTTCCATATCAATACAATAACACAAGATCTTATAAACCTTCTCCGGTTTAGTATTATCATATCCTAAACCAAAAACAAAGATATCAAAATACTCGTCGTTCTTGATACAGTTAACTTGTCTTAAGTCTTAACCAAGGATTCCATAACGCACCGTAGTTTAGAAAATACTTAGAGTTAAAAGACACGAACTCATCACAAGCAGTGATGACTGTGTCTTTCAAATGTCTTTTAAACCAGTATCGTGTTTTTATGGTAAGATCAGGGATGTCATAGAGAGATAGCTCATGTAACTCTATCGTTGGATCAATGCTGTTGTGATTGATGATGTGTATTGCATAGATCTTGTAATAGGCAACGAAGATGAACTGAGGAAGGGAGTGAGAAAAGTTGTTGTTGATGAAATACTTGTTGGTGAAAAGAGAGTTCCATTTTTTACAGACGGTTTTGAATCGAATAAGAGAGGTGACTGGAAGACGAGAGAGTATCTCTTCTTCTAACTCATATGGAAGCTTCGGAGCCATTAGATTAGGTCTTGTGTTCTCAGTTTAGGTTAATAAACCCTATATATATAGTTTATGGTGGGTTTTTAGCCTGGGCTCAGCCCATTTTTAACCTAATTATTTTAGATATATTATTAAAATTATTATTATAATCTAAAGATTGAATTGGGGAGTTTACCAACAATCCGTAAATTTCGGATTTAGTTGTGGTTATCCGCAATATTTTTTATTATTATTTTAAGTATATTTTTTTAAAATAAATAGATAAGATTTATATTAATTATAATATTTACATAAAATATATATATTAAATATTATAATATTATACCAAGGTAAAAGTTAACATATTAAGTATAAACATATTAAATACTAGATTATTATCTGCGATACCTCGCTATGAAATGTGTTGCATAAAAAATGTTTTTTGATATGATTATAAATAAATAGATTTAATTATTTGTTTGTTAATAAGTTATAGTA